>VKKT01000638.1:263874-276417 GCA_008038995.1 Haliotis laevigata | reverse complement strand
GTACCGGTATATACTGGTTTACCAGTAATATTGCACAGCCCTAATATTAGCCATTCAAAAAATAAAATAAGTAAGTGCAAAAATATATAAGTAAATATATACACTTAGTGTTTGTTGCCTTACGCACATACGGAAATATTTCAGCACGAAATAAAGTCTCTAAAGAATGTTTGCTTTGTAACAAGCACGCTTATGATTATGACAAGCATAAAATGACACTACACCGTGAACAATTATTACCTCTCCGAAATAACTTTTTCTCATCTCTGATTGATCTACTTGATGTTGAAACTTTAAATTTTAAAATGTTGGAAGACGACGAAATGTTGTCATTACTCCAAGGTGCAGATACACAGTTACGCGATCTCTCATCCGGGACACATACCATGTTGTCATTATAAACTTTGCAATATGTCTATCATTTGAAACAATTTCTTGAATTTGTATTTTAATTTCAGACACTCTGTGTACAAGTGACGCCATCCCTTTGTGAATGTTTAAATATATTTCTGTACATATCGATTGTCAAGT
This sequence comes from Haliotis laevigata, assembly GCA_008038995.1. Classification (NCBI taxonomy): domain Eukaryota; kingdom Metazoa; phylum Mollusca; class Gastropoda; order Lepetellida; family Haliotidae; genus Haliotis; species Haliotis laevigata. Next base: position 275,886 of record VKKT01000638.1, on the reverse strand, counting down.
TATGAATGAAATAGTCATGTATGTAAATACTAATGTTTATTTATGTTTGATTGAATTCATGTAACAATAATCTTCGGATTGATTTCTGGAGCTAATATAGAAGCTCTCTCTCATCACTGAAATGTTGCGAGTAGTGTATGTAGAGTCCAATACTGAGTCCAATACTGAGCTTTTGTATTCATTAAATCATTGTTCATGTGCCCGCTTCCTGTTTTTGATTTAGTAGGCAGCAACACTGTTCATCTACTTCTCTCTTTACAGCAAAGTTTGAAGAGATATTCATTATGTATATCTTGTTAAATACGCGTATAGAAACATTTTACAACACTTGATATAAACCTAACTCACAAGAGAAAGTATACACTGAAAATCGCATATGACCAGACGTTTCAAAGCTTCACAGCCAGAAAACTCTCCTCGAAGCACTGCAAAAGTACGGTCCAAAAACCCTTATGAAATACATGGCATTGCACAGTTATTGAAACCAGGCTTTATACTTCAGTCTCACAGTTTATTAAGCGAAGTTAGGAAACATATTCCTGAGTTTCGGAGTAGAATCAAATCAGCTGTGTATGTAGAAACAATCGACATATGTTGTCAGGCTGTACACGAAATTGGACCTGTACGTGGCATAACGGTCCACGTTGATTATACATTGTAAAAACATGTATTACCTACTGGTAATGAAAGTCTCATCACAGTTGGTATCGGCCATCAAGTCAACATTCTTGACTCCATTACAGAAACGTTAGTCCTGCCCTCACAGAAGACACGGACCAGATCCTGCAACACAACACGCCCATCAAGTGACCCCTCCCTTCCTCACTCAACATGTAGATCAGTGATCACAAAAAGTAGACAAATTACAAAGCTTAAAGAAAAAATACAAAACAAACACCTATTTACACTATGAGAGGGTTGGGTGGATTGAGGCCGTCCACGTATCTTCATCATAACGTACACGTCGCGCAACAAGGTACATCAGACCTTTGAGCGTCAGTTTCAGAACTGTATAAGCTGCAAGGAGGACTTGCGGAACAGCCAATGGACCGGGTGAAACACCTCCATCAATCAAGACGAAATCAAGGAACACAGCAAGACCAAGATATGCTATCCCTCAACCCCACGCCGTGAAGAACAGCGGGAGCTACCTCGCCATGTTCGAAGAGCAATTAGTGACACCCCAAATTAGCGGATAATTGCTAAAACGATATCTTCACCTGTGCCAAGGGGAGGGGTATCTCGTGTTGTGACTCAGGCTCACCGGTCGTCTGCTCGGCTCTCCACTAATCACCAGGAGCAGACGATAAACAGCGCCGCCGACAGGTTTATCGCTTTTGACGCCTTCCTTGTCCCGCAAGGCTCAACTATAACAGTCTGCGGTTACAAACAATGGCAGACAAAATATTTATAATTTGTTATTTCATGATCTAATTTCTTTTGTTGCATTCTTATTGTTTGTCTTGGATAGGTTGTATGCTTGTGTGTTATACATACAAACATGACGTTAATGCTTGGAGGTAAAGCAATTATCGCAACCCCAAAAACCACGTGAAGATTGTTTTTAAATGAAGTGACTCACCCCGATCAAACGCTAAACCATAATCCAGTTTGTTATTCCATACCCTTGTGTTATGCAATAGTTGCACTAGTGTATAAGAAGTATACTGCACATGGAGTAGAATATGTTTACTTGGAATGCTGGGAAGTGATTCCAATGGAACACACCAGCCAACGACTGGTTCTTTAGAATGTCACCTGATATGAGATGCAGCCATCTTTTCTGCAGCATGTAATGGTAATAAATGTTGATAATGTCTTCTTACGATTGAAATATAATACATTTATATTGTTTCGTAATTTTCGAATGCTGTCTTTTATAAATGAGGTATAATCAGTTTATCCCAAGCAATACTTTCATTTCTCTCAAACATACATTACAACATTCCGTGACATAAGTCATAGATCATAGTCATAATTGCAAACCAAATCAACAACAAAAAATTGCAAAGAAACATTTGTTACTACTTAGTTTGGAAATAAAAACGGAGTTAAAACCAAAGACGAAAACGTTCTTGCCATGGCTTACATCTCCCCTCGCAATTACATTGTCCAATTGTATGGGTAAACGCAACCGCTAAACCATCCTGTGTTCAACCAGATAACGCCTTGCGACCAACTGGCACCACACCAAAATATGACATAATAACTGCACTGCGAGACTTCCGTACTTTCCCAGACTGAATGAGCAAGTTACCTCGCCCCAGTGTTTTCCCAGGTAAGCAGTTGACCTTGAAATGCTGCCAAGTTGTAGACGAGGATACTACAAAACGTACTACCAGGCATGCTGGTTGGCACGCTGACAGCTCGAGATATACGTATGCCTGCTGTTGGGGCTTTGATGGAAGGCTGGGAAACCGTCTAGCCTCAACTGGCGTCAACTGGAAATGGATAGTTTTGTTGTATTTAAACAGTTATAGAAACAAACGTTTTTATACGAATGGGTACGGTACCTGGCAGTTGGAATACTGGTACTTAGTACTCAGTGGCTGTGTATGTACAAGGCTGTTTTTGTTATATCTTTGGGAATATACTTTTAACAAATGACGCCTCTTTTCGTTAACGCAGAGAAAAGCGATGGGTTCGTCGGTTGGCTCTGACTCAGCTTAGCTGTAAAGTGTAATTAGTACCCTGTTTCAAATAGAGCTTGTGTCTGGGTAATTAGGGTAATGAGTTATTGCTCGATTGATTTAGATCATAAAACATACGTTGGCTGTCGAGTTGAGTGCTGCTTCAATGAGCTGCCAATTGGCCCGAGTCTAACACCTCCTCTGGGGATAACGTTGAAACAGTCAGTACTGCCAAGGATCTTCATATGAATAATTACTTTTGGTTTTCATCCGCTTTCAGAATTCAACCAATGAAAAGACGCCATTCCCTTGTTAAAGAACGATCGTATATGTGCTGCACATATACTGTGTATCATATACTAAAGCAAACAAACCCCTTTGTATATTCATACGAAATCTCTGACAGAAGTGCATTGTATTATTCCGAATATATCATAAGCACGTGTTCATGAATCAGTATCAAATGTGATGGTACCCGGTGTTCGCGAAAAGGTAATCAATGGCCCGCCGGTGTCATACGTCACAACACACGCCAAGGTACACCGGAAACCAGTGGGTGTCTACATGGGTATCGGTTCAGGTGTTCAGTGATACAATCGCCACAGTCAACCTGTTTGCAGCGAGCATGGACCAGATGGTCCACTGGAGTCTTAATTCATCCTCTTTCACATCATAACAGACGAACGATCAATACAGCAATATTGCTTCCATCTTAGCACATTTTCAGGATTGTTTATGATGTGTTTTTCTGTCTACGACTATCTAACATTTTATTTTGCCCGACAAAAACACGCCGCTATATTACTAGCACGACAGATTCTCCTGGGCGTGCAAAGCAAAATGCTGATGTAAACTATATGTAAATCAGTTATGTAACAGAGCGTTCACGAAATGTCCTGTCCTAACTGATCTAATTGATTGTAATGTTATGTGCATGTAAGTGTCAATGGGTAAGCAGGCGTTTAAACTCCGTGAAAGGTCATAACTTCATGTACATGTAAGTGCCAATGGGTAAGCATGCGTTTAAACTCCGTGAAAGGTCATAACATCATGTAACAGCGATAGATCATGTAGACAAACAACGTGTCCAGTTTAGTCAAATCCTCTATATGACCGGTTACCATCACTGTATGTGGTGTCACACATGACTAAGCTAAACCAAGCAGTCAATGCAATGATGTCCACATTAGTAATCATGTTACTTGGCGGTAATCTAAGATCAATACAGACTTGTGGAGGTATTACTAACACTATTACTATGCAGTTCTTTGCCAAGACAAACCCTTCCTTAAAACCATCTGACCCTTGCCCCGCCCGTCTCCCTTCAAGCGGTCCCTCCCGCCCATATTAGCAAGGTCACCCATTTCATGCTCATGAATGATCGTTCCCCATTATCCCCTCTTTCCTCTCCCAGTTTATCGTAACATACGAGCTCGTCTAACACGCCCTCCCCTCCATCCCCTGCAAAGCTCGTCTCAGGTAAACTGCCACTGATGTTTACAGCGTGTTAATGGGGAGCTACCTGGCGGAACATCGGCCGATCAGGTGATGGTGAATCACAGGCTGCTGGCACTGGGTCCAAGTGGTGATCCATGAGTCACGTGCCGTGTAGCCAGCGCAGAAACAGGTGCTCAAACACACGCCACTTAGGCAGGGAATCTTCCTGTCTGTTTCTGGTCAGGAGTGGCATTGTTTCCCTCAACACAGGGATGGATGATTAGGTTACATATCGCGTCTGTTTCATATTCCCTGACTAGATATTTATATTTGTTAAATACATTTAATAAGATTAGTTGTATGAATTTCTATCTAATATATGAATCTTTTAAAACCGGCGTCACTTAATCATATATCGGTACAAGCATTGACTGAAACAAATCTATGATCTCATGTTAGACTGTTCTTAACACGAACCTTCGGACAAACAAATACCCAACAAATTCACTAATAAGTAATCACAGTGTATATAACTACCTGCATCCAACATGATGTCTTCAGTATCATTGTCTCTGAAAATGAAGCTATTCTCTGGGATCCATTATATTTTATTGTTCTGAGAGAATAGACCCAAATCTCAAAATGCGTTCATTTCAGAGACGAATATGGGACTTCATCGTTGAAGTTTCATGTTTTAGATTATGTTTTTCTTGTAATACCAGCCATGATGTGTCCACTTTCAGACTATCAGTTGTCCCGTGGAGCAAGGCGATGTCACCCTTGGAGAAGGCATTGTTAACTTCAGTATTTCTTGAAAGATCATCGCGATCTAATGAAAACACATGGGGTTGTTATCTGCCCACGTCATACAGAAACTGAAAACAATTGGGAACTGAAATATTTTTTTCTTACGATCCTATGCAAGCACAATACTCCTTCTAAGTCAGCGCAGGTGATTCTCTCAGAACACCAGTGATTCATAAACTATTCATACAACTCCCAAAAACAATACGTAAGTACAATACATTCTTCTGTGTCAAGTAAAGTCAATCCAAGGCATAGAAACCATTAGAAAACAATGTAACTGAAACTTTTAACAATACTGCATGATGATACTAAAACACGTATTTTTTAATTTACGTTACCAAAATATGATCTATTGGGTGATATAAAATCTTCTATACATACACAACTGAAGGTGATAAGGGACGTGAAACAGTTGTGTGTCTAGCGTAATCTTGGCCTTGGTGGGAAGCAGCCGTCTCAAGCAGTGAGCGATTTGGCTACTGTTCAATGCCTGACAGATGGTTTTCCTCCGCCCATGTTGCTGCAGCTACTGATACCGTGAGTCAATAGCCAAGGCAACAGTTCGTGTCATCAACCCAGACTTAGAACGCAGAAAAAACGTTATGATGTTTTTGTACATAACCCATCTTTCATCGGGGGCATGGCACGTTCATGTACAGTGTTGATGTAGAGGTGTTGACACATTCACCACTGGTTTCTCAATAAAGTGGGAATGTTTTCTATCAGAAATTAATAACTTGTAGAATGATTTGGCAACTATATATAGGATCAACCATACAGCATCTGGTTTAATGCAGCAGTTATGGCCTTTGACATACCAGTCAAAATTTCAAAGTTTTCACATTGAAGGAACGGCATTGCAAAACATATTTATGGTATCATCTCATCTCCCAAATGTCCCAGAAAAATCTGAAAACGTTCCACGCCTTAATTACACCCATGAAATGATACACATTTGCCCTGACTGGTGCCTAGTTGCACGGTAAACATCTCAGAAAATCACTATAAATTTATATGAATAGTGAAAAACGATTGCATAAAATAATTCAGCATGTCTGTCACATATCTGTCTTGCCAACTGACTGTACCTCACCCCTAGTAAGTCAGCCATTGTTGTAGAACCAAAGTGGAGGGGTTGTTTTAGTGTAGTGAATTACTAAGACACAGTTTGGGGAATGTAAACGTATAGTCAGGGCTTGATGTGAAGTGTAGGGCTCATATTAAACTGATTCTAATAGGCATTTTAATGTGCAAGTCAGTAGAAACAGGAAGGCTGCATCTTCACCCCGCATTGCAAAACACACTCGGCAATAAACCGGTCACGTGCCGACATAGAAATCACGCGACTTACGCGCTCCAATCAGAGCCGGCAGACCGGAAGTAGTGTTCCACGCGCGACAAGGGTCAGGAGTTAGGAAAATTGTTTAGGTGATGCAGGAAATTGGTTTAAAAGTAGTGCAATGTGAGAATGAAAGAATTTGGACTGCCCAGTGTTAGAAGTGAGATTATATAGCATACAGACACTTTAACAGTTTATATCTTTCTACATTTCTTTAGGGCAAATTCCATCAGCAAAGAAGTGTGCTCGAATATATAGCTTGGGCTGGGGCTTTCTTTCTGTAAACAAAAGTGAACTTAGACGTATGTTTCAGTATAAGTGCATATTTTTCTTACAGATAAAGGTTACACGCTTCCAGGAGTTCCGTGTTCATGTACTGACTTCAAAATATATGTTTAAATTGTCCCTTTTCCTCTGCGTAAAAAAACATAAACTTTGCTACAGCTGTTGTAGAATGCAAGAACAATGAAACATATTGATAACAAATATCATTATAATCATAAACTTGTGAAATTTTACTTTGCAATTCACACGTTAAATGTAAAGTAAATGTTTTGGCCTTCGTATAGACACACAACCATCACTATATAGTTATGAAAATAGCATTGGTTTGGTGCAATGCGATGTCAAATTTGTTACCAAGATCTGGACGAGAACTTGTAATATTGGCCAAAAGAACTTAATCTTTATAACATTTTAAGTACTTCAGCATCAATTTTTCTCCTTTTCCATCTTGTTTTTGGTGTTGGTTAAGGTAATTTCCTTCACTTTTCAACTCCTTTTCCCAAACGATATTTTAATGATGCATTGAATTCAATTTTCTGCATTGTTATGTCTTAAATTCACCAACAGTTCGTCTCATCCCGACGAAATAAAAACACAGCGCTTCATGTTTTTCGGAGGATTTTTTCAAAGACATGAAAGTTCCATTTCCCGTTTCTGTGAACAAATCAAAACACATCTAACCGCACGGCTGATATTTCCAACAGTGCAATTTCTTCTCTGTAAACCATCGCGGCTTTAATATCGCCATCTGTTCGGCCGCCCTGGTAACGCCCATTGGATTATACTGAATGACTTTTCCAGAATATATTTCAGCTATCAGGGCTTGTTTTTGTGCCCCCTGTAGCATTCGCCATGTCTTCAGAGACGTATAAAGACAGATGTAACACACAATTAAGACGGCATTGAAGTAAAGGTTTTTTAGAATAACATAAAAACGTATTTTATCTTGATTTGCACTTGTAATTTATGAAGAAAGGGGAGATTCTGAGCGTGATCACACGACCAGTTATATATTAATGATCACTAAATGATGCATAAGAATGATGATGATGATGGTTTTATGACTTATTACTGTCATGGAAATATACTCATTTTAATCAATTTTAAGGGATCATGTCTGTGAAAATGTAAAAGGGCTCATGTATTTGAAATATTGAATCACCGATATGGTTATGGATAACACACGTCTTGTGTATGGCATCAAGCGGCGTTTCGGTGTAGATTCTCAAACCGTTACCAAGTTAAAACATCCATAAGAAATCTCTGCTAACAGCACAGTGTATTGTACAATTCTGACCTCATTATTAGTATGTATTTGTTTCAGCAGTATTAATGAGTACGATGATGAATTAAACAATCGAATCTGGACCAGACAATCCAGTGATTGTCCCGATGTGATACGATGACAGAGCATGTGTTTATGAATCACTATGAAATAGTGATGATACCAGGTGTTCGCAAAAAGGTGAGCGTATCCTGCCCCACTATTGATGTGCGAAAACATTACGAAAGAAACTGTGGCAGTTTGTGTACATGTGCACTAGCTCAATAAGCATACTTGATAATGGAGCAACAAGCCTCACAGAATCTGTGACAATACCTATACATAGCATTAGCTTTGAGCATATATATTTGAGAATCGATTTATTTAGAACCAATGACAATATACGTACATCACAGAATTTTCAAAATAAAAATTCATTAAATGTATTCATGCATGATGTGGATATTTATTATCACCACTACTTAATGTGTGGACAAATCATGTGTAGTTTGACATCGAAACTTATTACAAACTATTAAACTTGAAATGTCTTTATCACTGTGGTTATACCTTGTACATTCCAAACAATAAAATCGTGTATATCTCATTCAATTTAGAGTTACACACCTAAAGTAAAGTCAACCCCATGCTTTTTACAAACGATGCCTAACATCTTAAAATGTGCCATAATTACAAACAGCTATGTTATAGTGTATGTGCGAAATCACTGGTTGCACAAACATAGACGGGTGTTGCCGTAATTAAGATAAACACATACTGTAATGATAGTCACCTTTGGTGAAGCACACGGTGATGTATAGCTCTCATTAACTGTTCTGTCATGTTTAATTCAAATTATAAATACGCCAAGACATTCTAAGTAGCGTAATAATTTGATAGAGTTTCTTAAGTGAATAGTCTGTCTTCCACACTCACACAGATCACCTGGGGGTGTCTTGTATGGGGTCAGGTTTGCTCATTAACTGTTGTGTCGGTTGCTCGTTTTCGATGGTTGGAAATGATACAAAATATAACACATGATATACTTAGGGAAACGCCCCTTTTTCATAGGAATCAGTTTCACTTCTTAACTGTCTTTCCACAATGACCATGAAATAAATGGACGTCCAAATGGAGGCACGTACCAGAACGATGCTTTCTATCCATGTTGTCGTTACGTGTCGGTAACTGATTCGTTCCTTTCCCACTTTTAACGTAGTTTTACTAACTTCTTTTTATACTTCGTAAAGACATATACATGTTGGCGTCTGGTTCTACGTCATGTTACAGTATGCGTTGGACAGAAAACGTAACAGAAGATAGAAAAACAACCACTGGCACTGCAAAGTGGTAGGAGATTAATTGTTATGGTGAATTGATTCCACTATCATTAATGCGTATTCATGATACTGTATCATTCAAAATGGATTACATAATTGTAAATGTGTTCATTGTTATCATATCGCTATGTTATTCAAAACATTTCTTATATATAGAAGGTTTAAAGTGTATTGTTAGATTGATTGTGATTTAGGGGGTTTAACAAAAGACTAAGCCGATTCTAAAGCTTTCTGAAAATTAAACAGTTGTTTCCAGTTTCTCGTTTGTTTTCAATCCCCCAAAAGTGAAGTACAGATGCTTAAAGTCGACAGGAAGTGAGGTGCTTACACAGCATCTAGGTCTTCCTTGACAGGTGGTCACGGAGGAAGACGTTGTCAATTTGGCTAAGAAGACGATTGTTGGAAGGAGGGGAGATTTATTATCGAATGGCGTCTGTAAAGGGGTTATTAGACTTGTGCACAAGTCTCTAAGGTGGTAGCTAATAACTGTTAATTTCTAAAACAAAAAACAGACTGGTGTCCTTAGAGTCCCGTCTTTAAGTGTCTCTTTAAAGGACAGAATTACTATACTATGGGCTTTGCATTCAGTACAGCCTTGGAGCTAATCACACTCTGTAAACTTGACCACTAAATGTAGAATAGCTTATAATGCCTGCATAGACTTGTGTACATGGTTCAGCCGTGACGGAAACCTCACTTCTCTCACACAAGAGAGCTGAGAATAGGCTGATAATGATGAGTCTAATGGGATGATTACTTAAATATATATGTGCTCTGGCTTCTGAACCAGAGAACTACAATTGCAATCAATGCATCAAGGATACTGGGGTTGCATTCCTTACTTCATTCAACAGAAGGTATCCCTATCTCCAGTGACACATACACACAGACCACTTTGTCTAAAACACAAAATATGTTGGTATTGCATTATGAGACCTACTGGGAATAGTCGGCATTTTTTCCAGGCATGTGAAGTTATACATGTTTACGCCGCAGAGTGTGAACGTAAACTGTGTCCATAAAGTGCATGCTACTGACTACTAGTCCAGCTGAAACATTCCGCTTCATGTACCGCTAAAATGGAAACAGTTGTCGAAGTTCAATGATGGATAACAGTCAAGATTATATCAAGAGTTTATCTATTGCGATCTATTTATCTAGTAACTGCAACCGTCATTGCATTGAAATAGATGACAATCAAATGTATTGATGTGACAAATATATGGATAGAACTCCCATACCTTACAGATTAGGGACATACATTTGGTGTCTTCGCACAGGGCGCTAAGGTTTTAGGAACAGATGCTATTTTGTGCATCATATGCTCCCACTAACTTTTCCCCTTGATAAACATTATATGTTTATTTACAATAAACATAGACCTTCCGCATGTTGGAGATGCACGTGGCTGCACTTTTTTGTCATTATCTCTGTTCACGAGCAAATGACATATCCATTATCTTGGAATATAGCTTCCCTGGGCTGTACCTTGTGCAACGGAAGTCCCAGGGGTCTCAACTCGTGAGCTATGCAGAGTTGTTTCCCTTTCCTTCCAGGATCTGCAGATCTCAGGTTCAAACCCTAATTTGGACTGATTATGAACCATGGTTTGTCATCACTCTACCCAAACTCACCAATGAGTTTCAGGTAATCATCTAAGAATATATGCTTTCAATTCGTAGGAAACTCTGAAACAAAAAACAATGTAAGATAAGTATGATATGTTTTTTGTCCAGATATACGGAATGACCACCAACTTGACAGCAGACATTACTGCAGCATCTGCTACTGACCAGCTATACGATGTGCTATGATATGAGATTGCAGGAACGGGCACTAAAGAAATGAAACAGCAGGAGTGACATGGCGTCTCTCAAACTCTTTTAAGTCTGACATGTTAAACTCGGCACTTAAACACCACATGGTCTTAGTGAGAATTAGTCTTCCCAACCCTCCCTATCATTGATGTTTGACTTACTTTATTCAAGTAATGTGGATCCACATGATAATACAATTCAGCTATTTACACGAACCTATGAAGCAGACACCGGGTGTTCTCAGAAAGTGTTTCACGGTCCTGCTAAACGCCCTGATCGTGCGCCAACCTCTATAGCCATCTGTGAAGGCCAAATGTGTGGCAAATCTCTCAGGTCAAAGAACCGTTACAGCCAGGGGCATTTTGAGATAAAATGTCCGAAAATATGTATGTTTTTGAAAGTGCAATTACTCACTCAGCGCAGCGCAGATTTTTATGCCGATGGAATTTCGCCAAAGAGCTTTTAATGGAAGTTTTATGAACTATTTAGCACTGCCAACTTTCGTTCCAGGGATATGGCTTCCATCATCACACTTGTCACAGACCTGCCAATGCTGCAGATTATTTAAAAGTGTTTAACCTAAAACTGTTAGTAATGAGTCCCATGATGCGATACTTTGATATAGTTGTCTAAAGACCATGATTAATGCCAGTGTAGCTCTGAAATACTTCAATGATTGAAAGTTGAAACACCAAACGTTGAAGAGTCCAACATGCTGCTTGGCGTCTGTGGGTTTAGATTCCAGTGAATAGAAAATAATGACGTCTATTAGTGAGTGGGATTTTACAGCGCATTACCCAGATTCTCGTCAAGGAGGGGGCAACAAGGGGGTCACTCATTGTAACCATCTGGGGAATCGAACTCTGGCCTTGTCGGACAAAGAAAAACTTCAAACACTAAGTTATCCCCTTATTGCCCCTGAGTTTAGGTAAGGGGGATTATATAACGAAACTGATATCATCCGTATTGTCAGATCATTGTGGCTATCCACAAAGCGTTCGTAACTTCACGACCTGTCGTAACTCTACTGTTAACCGGGGCGGTGGGGTAGCCTAGTGGTTAAGGCGTTCGCTCGTCACACAGAAGACCCGGG
>VKKT01000638.1:244446-263815 GCA_008038995.1 Haliotis laevigata | reverse complement strand
ATTGCTGGAATATTGCTAAAAGCGGCGTAAAACCCAACTCACTCACTCAGTCACTCACTCACTCACTATTGTTAACCAGAGGCTTACGAATATCGTAATGCTACGAACGCTTTGTGGATCTGGACCCACGTCTGTAACTTTACATTCTGCGCCAGCCAACCAACACTGGATGGCAGTGGTATATGCAGTTGACAAATAGACATATGAGGGTGTGTCATATGATGTGCATTGTGTAGTATTGATGCTCCATGTTTTGACAACATCTCTGGAATAATTCTGAAATTACAACCCAAATCACTCACTCAGACTATGTACGTAAGATATCATACATCTGAATCAGCCTCCTACATATAATACGCTGCAACATATGTTATATTGGGGATTACACTTTCTTAGTAAAGTACAAATTCTAGTACTTTTGGGGGGTTGAATCCCATCCAGAACCCATACCCTCAGAGTCAGGCACCTATTCGCCAGCACAGAAAGTCAGCCGCCTAACCAGCTCAGCCACCGCGACTTCCACAAAGATGGAAGTCGGACAACTGGTAGTCTAGACTGCGGACTTTGTGTACCCCTCTGATAAGTGTAAGTGCGATTTGGAGCCTGACTCTGAGGGTGTGGGTTCGAATGCCGGGTGGCACTCAACCCCCCCCCCCAAAAAGTACTAGAATTTGTACTTTACTAAGAAAGTGTAATCCCAATTATAACATATGTTGCATTTGACCACTTTCTAAATGGCATTGTCTAATTATATAATACGCTGGTTAGATTTTATGTTTGAAACGTACACGTCAGTCAATAACCAGTCTCTATTATTAACAGAAACAGAATTCACTGGTAAAGAAAAGGCCAAGTAAATAGCAGGTAATATTCTATGGATTCAATCAGTAATGACACCAGGTGTTCGCCACAACGATGGCCAGGGTCGGTTCCACCTGTAACTCACACAATATGGGTACCCAAGTAAGTGTTGTCTCCACAGTGTTCTTGGCATTCCATGGCATGACTTTCACAATGCATAAATGTAGGCGATACCTTGTTTAGCGATGGAACTCACGGAACAAAATTGCAATATCAGTAAAGTAAATGATTTATCTGGCAAGAACATTTGCGAAGGAATGATGAGTTGGTGTGCCAGACTTTCCAGACTCTTGGAACCAAACCCTCAAAGAAGCTTGAAACAAATGTTAACATTAAGAGCAACAATATTGGTGGATGTGTCGGCAATTTTGCGTATCATGTACATGTTGCATATGGGCAACGCCAGTATATTATTGTCTAAACATCGGAAGATTGTGGGCAAATACCTATACACACATAACGTCACTGATCGACGCTAAGGGCAACAACTCCAACCAAGGACAGGTAAGTCAGAAGCAATTGATCGCAATTTGCCAATCAGATACGGGATCAGGCTCAGAAGGTGTGACATCGTCTACACAGATGGCATTTAAGTGTACGTCAACGTCAACGTAACACTCCGAACCGAAGTGCACGTCGCTGATCAAGTTTCAAATGACCACACTGTCCGAAGGAGCCAATCCACTACAAATGACTGGCAAATGGGTTCGTATTATAAAATGTATCGACTTGAACAACAATGGTCGAATCGTTACAGTGGGGTGTGGGCTAGCCTAGTGTTTAAAGCGTTTTTTGTGTTACACGGAAGACCCGGTTTTGATTCACCACGCCGTGGTAATCCCATTTCTGGTGTCAACTGCCATGATATTGCTGGAATATTGCTAAAGAACCACGGATTATTTAACCAACTAACACATAGGCCATAATTAGTCATATCATTCTTTGTACTACCAAACAAAAATTTAACGAACAGCACAGACCGTTTACTATAGTCGTATGTAAACATCGTGTGTTTTAAACTTCTTGTGAATAAGATGCAACACGTAGTCTCTGCAATTCTAGAGTTTATTCACTCAATAAATATAGCAAATGCGACAAAACATTGTAAAACTACAGCATGTAAATCTCGTAAGTAAATTATGTATATAATAAAGTAAAAGGTGACAATAAAATGCTACCTTTCTTAAAAAGTTCCCAAAAAATTAAAAGATGGACACATTTGATTGGATGGAAAAATACAAATGGTCTTTGTCAGACTCCCAGTTATAATTAGTGAGCACGCACGGCAATAAAACTGTACTTCATACCACAGAACATGAACTTCAATACAGAGCATACACGAACTTAAATATAGTACATGCACGAACATTTCATTTTTTACTATTTTTCTGAAGCTCGTGAGAAAAACATTAAATATTATATTTTAATAATTTTAATAATACCAAACGTAGAAGGGAATTAAATCAAATATTCTGTTGAAATGAAATACAGTTTTATGTCTTTAAACCTGCAGACAGGAATGTCTCATCATAAATGCGCGCTTATGATGATTATGATGGAAATGACAGTGTATATCCAAACCCTGAATATTTGAATGCCAATAAATACTACTTTATAGAAATGTCTCACGACAGAGTTAATAACCTATGTTTTGTCATAGCTAGGATATACACTGTTAGGTGTTGATGAGATTCAGCACTTATAATTTATGATGTTAATGACACGTACATACACACGTTATGGCAAAAGATCTGGCGAAGGTTATCGTTTGTTCTTGTATGTATACAAGTATGTCATATGTCGTTCAAATGGACGGTACCGTGGGTTGAAATGGGTAATAATGGATATACCATGTATCAAAATGTCATCAAATATGTCATATTACAGAATCAGATAATTTCAACCTTTAACTCCAGATCTTTCTTGTTTCTTGTTTCCTAGAAATTGTTTCCAGACGGAATCAAAATGATGAAAAATAAATAAGGGGTGAATTATTGGAAATCTTCATTCAAATACCACCCTTGTATTGAGACATGTTTCCACAAATAATTTAAATAAATAGGGATAAATTATAGAAGAGGGTGGATAAATTATTTGTTTCAGCTTTGTCTTTCAGAACTGCCAACTAATAATCGTTAGAAAGACAAAACTAAAACTGCAATGTTTTGACTATATATTATAACACTCGTTTTCACGCACAAAACATTTTCAAACAAACATGCATTGATAAATAAATAAATAAAAATGCTGGGTGAAAGGGAACGATACACGTATTTATATGTGAAAAGCTCCACAAAACCATCAACACACGTTAGACCCCTAAATACGTTTACATACAGTAGTTCACATTCTAACCACAATGATGTACATGTTATGTGTAATCTAATTATCAAAAATAGAAATTAATTGCATAGGAATATTGTGAGTTTGACTCACTATAGTAAGGCGAGAGACAGCAAAAAGGAATGCAAAGACATCTTAAAGCAAAGTGTCATGGGTAGTAATGACGTATTAATGACGCAATGATGACGTAATGGTGACGTAACACCGGAAGTTATCAATTAGTTTTGTCAATGTCTTTTAGGAATGTTTGCTTTTATAATATTGCCAAAATCGTCACTTTTATAAATGTTTACGAGACACACGGTTTGATGAATTAATAATGAGGGATACATGATTACAATGACGTATGTTTTGTGAGATGAATTTCAGCATATGCCCGAGAGGAGAATAGTTTAGCGTCCTGTAGACGGGAAGCATTTGGATGCTTAAGTGTGAAAATATACTGTTGAAATTGTCACAGAATATGTTCAGTTCAATATCGAATTGCTGGTTATGAATGACATAATTATATAAAATCCTGTCAATACTTTCTAAACTAGCTAGAACAATAACAAGCAGAAAACGACTACGTGACTAAAACAATGTGGTAATAAATATTAAACTGTCTCTTAATTTGGTAATAAATTCCATTTAACGTTTCTCATAAAAAATCTTCACAAGGCATAATTTATTTCTACATTAGCACTCGCTTTTGCTATTATCATATAAATATCAACAATTGAATCACAAAACGTACGCAAATAAATAATGAATAAATAAATTCATTTTCCAGCAGCACAGGACACCAAAAACTGTGTCAAACTTAAACAAGATGGCGTGTCAGCCAAGATTCTTTGACTGATGTGTCGATAGCAACGAGAACACACCACACAAAATCCAAACAGTTTGAAGACAAGGGCACTTGCTGGACAAAAAGCATGAATGACACGTTCAACCTATTAGCGTCAGTCCTATAAGTCTTACAGTTTCACTGCACTCCAGCATCAGGACCATTAGAACGGCTTGGACGGTTAGTATTCAAAGGCACTGTCGGATCAGTCACTTCGGCACAGTCATGGTGACTACCATGCATTGAGTCACAAAAAAACAATGAATTGGTCGGTTTCTGATGAACGGACGTAAAGGCAAAGCATACAAAAATAGTTTTTGGCTGATTCTCTTTGAGAGATGATGATTTAGGGACGGCACTGTGATAGCTAGATGATTCTTTGGTCGTTTGGTCCACGGTTACGAGGCAGATGTGTATGCCTTCTTATGGTTTAATGCCTGAATCTCTGGCCCCTCATGCAGGATGACTCTTCATGTTTGTAAAGGTAACTCTTGAGGGCAAATGCTTTGCCACATCGCCCACAGACGTAAGGCTTCTCTGTTGAATGAGTCTGGATATGCGCACGCAGGTTGGACTTGTCAGCGAAAGCTTTGCCACATTTCTGGCAGGCAAATGGCTTCTCTCCTGTGTGTGTGCGAATATGGCCTTGAAGAAGCCAAGGACGACTGAACTTTTTGCCGCAGTAGGGACACTCACAGCCTTGGTTGTGAGTGCGGACATGCATGCTATAGGCAGGCATAGATACATACACCTTCTCGCAGTGAGGACACTTTCTGGCCTTCTTGTCGTTTACACTTCGATGTGTCTGCCTGTGTCTTGCTAGGTTGCTTGAAGTACTGTATCTCTTGCCACAGTCTACACAAATATAGTTGTCTGGAGACTCGGGGCTTCTTGGTGGACTCAAAAGAAGCTCGTTCAGCGATCTTCGAGCTTCAAACTTGCTGACATCTACGAAAGTTTGTTTTTCAGCATCCAGAGGATACTCTGCTGCCTGGTCAGGGATGTCTCGACACGTGCTCTTCCTTGGGCTCTGGGTCATCAGGTCGTACAGTAGGGACACGTGGGCCCTGCAGTCACCCCAGCCATAGTCGAATTCCGACTGGATGTCCACCCGAGTATCAGTGCGCGGAGAGCCGGAGCAGCTGCTGGCATCACTGTCACTGCCATCATCTGAAGATACGCTCTTTGGGGGCTTGTCTGGAAGTAAACAAATAGTCATATAAGTGGGTTACATAAGTACGTCACATTTAGTTATGGTACAGAACAATGCACAGATATGGTAATGGAAGTGGATTTTTAGACCTAAGAGATTCACCCAGGCCATAGACAAAAAATCAAAATGAGTCCAACTCACGTCCAACTCTAGTTTGCCTCGGCTCTGGGAATCAAGAAATAGACGATTGTTCTGGCTTCCATTTGTATTTTTACATCTGTACAAGTATATATTTTCATAAAAGATAACTGCCTAGGGCTAAATGTCAGTCTGACCAAACCACTGCAAGAATGTTAAGAGCAAAGACACGATAACTTGTTCATTTGGAAGGTCGAATCATGAGTGAAATTATTCAACAATTAGCAATCACTGAATTAGAAGTTACGTTCATGTAAATGCAAGACAGCTTTTGAATTAGCATCATTTGTGGCTAACGTAACATAAGCTACTTGTCTTCTAGGTTTCACGTCAAAGATAATATGCTATGAATAAAAAGTCTTGCTGTAAAAACATCGAAAAACACATAGGGAAGACTAGACACCAAAGTGATGCTATTCTATTACATCTGACAACACGATGACTCCGAGATAAAACACACACAGATGCTTAAAATGTTTCGAAATCTCAAAGAAAACCCATCAGTTGACAAAACGTTTTGATGTGAGATAACAAGTCCATCTTTAAGCAATTTCCTTTCATCACAAACCAAACAGAAAAAGCAAAACCTTCCTCAAAGTTCTAATGAAAAACAGACTGTTTCCTCTTAGCAATACATATTTTGACAATCTCCCAGATCCCTATTTCATTTGCTTTCGCCATTTTTCTCAACACCATATCCCCTTTAATGTTGAGGCTCGCAACATATCAATGCCAAAACCTAATGTCCTTTCTGGTAATGAATGCCAAATCTATCACTGTTAGTGTGTATGGGCGATTTCCGCAGGAAATGGTGTTCTTAATCCCTGCCTCGTACCGGTGTCAACAGTTGGGGAACATTTTGCAACCTGCGTGCCACTTTTACAGAAAGGCTAAACATGAATTAAAAGGTAAGATGGCCTGCAGCTGTGTTTGGTCATGAGGTATGAAGTAAATAGAATCCTGCCGAGGAACCGTTACTCTTGGGAGGTAGAGTCGAATTAAAGACTGGAACCATTCTGATCAGAACAAAGGAAATCTTTGATGTCTTCACAATTGGTTGTTTGTGGAAATTTGTTTAAGTAAATATATTTGCCATTGTGATGTGAATAATGTTTGACTTATTACATAGCTACAGATTACAGAGAGCTGAACTTCCTGAAAGAAATATATACGGTGATGGGACGTTAAGGTCTCGGCAAACAACCTTCAGAAAACAAAGCCAACACAGTATCACTATTCTTCGTCTAATGTTTCCTCATACATGTGTTTATTTAGCACTGACATAAAATTCTGTAAAAGTATGCATCTTAACAGGGTGTAGTTTTCGCTTAAGTGGATTCATGTTTTTCATGAATAACTCTCCAAGTGCTCACTTAGAACAACATCAGACCGCGTGCTCTTGTTTTCAAACGCGAACCAGGAGATACTGTTATCATTGCAAAGCTGTCCTGATTTCAGCCCGATCACTAAAGTCCACTAAATATAAACCATCATGAAATATAATTATCCATGATAACACTAATCATCTTGTTGATGTTTCACAAATCAATAACACGCTAAAGCACTGTAAGATAATAGCCTACATAATTAGCCTATATCACGAATTTCTGATATACCACATCCAAAACATTGAAGCCTTCCTTGGTATCTTTCCCCGAGCAATCAAAGAAGCTAATGGCGGCCCGGACTGACCACAGTGACCATAACCATGACCTCAGATGCTCCTGTGTTACTGCTACAGAAGCCACAGTGTTATATGTTGCAGCTGCCAACATGAAAGGAAGGATGATGTTTTGGAAAGTTGATATTTGACCCACATGTGCGCTGGCAGGTGGGACTTTATAATTATGGGTCATCCAAACAAATTCCACCCACACTTTACTATCGAGGAAGGCTTGGTGGCGCCTGGGGTGATTTTCTTATCTTCAGTGTCTTACTGAAGTGCAGGTGGTCTCGACAAACCTTTGTCTTTGAGGACTCCCATTGAAGATATGGAATAGGAGTGACCCTTCAACTCGTACACAGAATGAAGCGAAATATATCTTACAAAAACACCCACGTGGGCTAGACTACTTCATATATCTACAAAATGGTTATAGTTTTTAAAAATAAATATCCACATGCACTAACATATGGTAAATACCAAAGTGAATGTGTTTGTGGATATATGGGAGATAGTTTGAATGTCAGAAGTTACGTAGAGGCCAATGAAAGAATAACACATGATACAACTATCATCCCTATAGTTACAGTCACATTAATGCTTCTAGTTTTACTGATGACATATCACTGTTACTTGTTATCCATTTTAATATCGAAACAGGAATGTTGTAATTTTGAGAAGAAAAAAATTGGCACAACACCTAAAGCTGGACACCTTAAGCTGTTATTTAACAAAACTGTCTGGTAATTGTAATTAACTTGACATTCAAATTTCTGGAACTATTCTCAGTTTCTTTTTCTTGTGAATATTGGAAAAGTAGATTTGAAACCTGCTTCCTTTTAACCTTTCAACATTTTTGGAGTGTCACTGCCTTTAGTTGAAGGCATGGCGCGTTCCCATCGGAAGCCTAGGAATGGTCGCTTGCAAGGAGTGGATATGCAAATGAGATGAGGGTCGCGGGACGAGCATAGCAACAGGCCCAGTGACATATGGTTACCTACCGTAACCAGCAAGTGATGTTACCATCTGATGACTCCATCAACTGTTTATAGTGGCATTTCTGACAACCCGGTCAGATACTACACGCTGGGTCAGACTACTGATGGATAGCATGTTAATATCACACAAGAACAACCTGTGACCGCTCTGGTGCAGATTATTATAGGGCTTTTTTCCGTTGACTATCCATATATTTTGTTTCCTCTACTCAGCATTCCACCCCAAATGAATCTGTTTTGTGGACAATAGAGTCTGGTTATTCTGTGACAGTGGCGTTACATATGTATTGGACATTCACGTATGTTACCTTTGAAAGTTTTACTATGACCTCACCAGTTGTGCACTATGGCAGTAGAAATATTAATATGCAACAAGGGCGGATTTTAGTGAGAGTAAGTGCATGGTTATAAGATATTAATGGGATCTATATGTCGGTTCCCAGGCTTTTATCAGTGTTATCATCTTTTCCAAAAAGAGAGCATGTTGCACCTGTTTGATGACAGAGGATTACATGTTCTATAAATATGACAGTTACGAAGCTGGTATAGAGTATTTATGCATGGATTGTCCAGAAACTCCAGTTCTTCAAATTTTCCTGAAGACATCACTACCGAATTGTTTTCTAAAATAGTCAGATGCTGACACAAGTTAAACAACCACACAAAAAGAGTAGAAAGCCTAAACATTCTTAAAATTGAAAACAAAAAACTTGACAACGTAGTGCACGTGTGAGGAGACTTTGGGAGTATAAGAACAGACACTGTTGCAACCGCAAGACAGATCAGCTTCACACTGGAACGAAAAGCCCACATGTTCTTGTTTTTTACGTCAAAATGGATTCACTTTACCATTTAGCCAGCGGCCTATCTCCCACGACATGACAGAGGCGGTAAGAACAGAGCCCGTATCAAATGACAGCTCTACTGGAGACTCCATCTTCTCCAGAACAAAGAAACCGCACAGAGGACTCGGCTCGAAGATTCACAAGCCTCCGAATCTCGTGCTTAGCAGTTCTCCTCGCTTGTTAGGAGACGCGTGTGATGAATTAAATCTCGGTTCAGAAGCAGTAACTCATTGAAATATTTTCTGGCCGTTCGTTTTAGAATATATACACATGACTCCAATTGATACTAGATCGTAATAGAAGATCACCCGGGTTAAATAACTACTTGAGATTGTTTTTGGTTCCTAGTGGAAAGGATGATTCCAGGGTAAAGTAAACAAACCAAAGACCAAACCATACGAACCACGAGTAAACTACCTGTGCCCCAATACACACTGAACCAAAAGGCATTATCGGTGCTCTCATAAAACCGTCAGTTTACGCATCTGCGTGTCCGTGTGATAAGTGGTCATAAACACCGACTTACACCTGGCCATGCATAGCCACTGACCAGGTCACCGGTGGCCATATTGCACACTATCAAAACAAACAGCGGATAAAACAGAGAGCATGGCACTTACCTTGATAGCTTGGTATAGGTAGTGTTGGTGCTTCCCTCTCCACGCGGAAATCAGAGAAATATCGCCGGTTTGTTATCATGAATATCCTAGGCATCGTGGAGAGGTGCCAACAGGCCGAACGTCAGGCGGTGGTGCTGCTTGTTGAGTGGGGGTCTTTCAGCTCGCGTGCGCACTACCCTCACGTCTGCTGCCGCTGCCCGTGATCGTCTGCCGCGGGTCTCGTCTGCTCTCAGAGAATGCAACAAGTGTCAAATGCGGCTCCTCTCCCCCGGTAGTTTTCTTGTATCTCCAGATGCGATGACTTCACGGGACGGCTTCAGGATCCATTAAAACGAGTCTACTCTACTCCAATTTCACGACTGGCCTATGGCACAAGGCACAACGGCTTAGATTTCATGCATCTTCTGTTTGGCTCGAGCTGTGCACGCGCACAGTTGCAGACGACACCCTAATGGTCTTTGGGAGTTGATTGAAAAAACAGTGGTCCCTTGCTGCCGTTTCTTGGCATGTTCAGAGTCTCCTGAGAGATATAGACTCATATAGACTACGCAAGCAAGCAAACGGTTATTTTATGCCGACAGGACACTCCGAGAGTCAACTTCAAGAACATTTTCCACTTGACAATGAAAATGAAAACAAACTAAATTTCTTTCAAAGATTGTCTAAATCATGAAATTGTTTACATTGTGTGCCCCTGAACGTAACTATATAAATAGTTTATAAGTTTTCACAACCAGTTATAAAATAACTGAAATGTTCCATTTTACCCACTATGCAGTGTTTCAATGTTTTTGTGCCATTTCCGGTAGATATGATTCTGTCCTAAAAGGAAATTGAAAAACATCAGACCCTGATGATATTAAATATTTTAACATTTCCAATATTTTATGACCTGTTCTAGCATTCATTAAGTGATTCTCATACATTAAGCAACAAATTAAAAACATACAGATTGGTCAAGTCATCTGTACAACCCGAGAATTATCTTTTTCATTATAAAAACAAAGCTCATGGATCACAATTCCCCAAACTATGATTAAGAAATCATAAACTCAAAATTGAAACTGATAGATATACAAAACCTGCAACCTTACTGAAACGACTCTGTGAAATGACATTGTGTAATGTCTTATATGATAAGCAACACCTTGTAATATCCTATACAAAGCTTAGCAAAGAAAGAGAATCACTTCTACAAACAATCTTTAAGCATGATTAAGAATTTGTTACACTCTGTAAAAATAAACAATTCTTAACAAGTTTTACAAACAGATGTCCAGCAACAATCTCCAAGATATGTCATCATATTTACAATTTTTAATAAACTGTGTGTGTTATAATAGTCTCTCCATTCTTCATATTGTTTTCATGTCATTATGCTACATGTTTTGTGAAATTGTATGAATTGAATGTATCTGTGTAATTCTATATCGTTGTACCTACTGTGTTATATATGTAGTCTATACAATATTGCCACTGTTCCTTCATGGAATGCTAGGTAATACACATCTTGTCTTTATCTTATCTATCTTATCTTTTATTGTACAGTGGTGTCGGTATCTTCAAGACATGGTGTGTACGATGTTCCTTTTAGGTATCTCAAGTGAGACTCACTCGTATTTTCTGTCACAAGTGCCTGTGTTAAGGGTTTTCCTGAAGGGATAATTATGACGCCCAACCTTCAGACAGAGATCAACACTCAGTCTCTTCTCCCAGTTGTTCCGTTCTATAACCTGCTTTCCGATGACGTCATTGAGATTATTTTAAGGCCTATGTTCTATTCTAAAGGGAATTAGCTATTTCCTTACGTTAGCCCATCCCCTGGCAGCGAGTATAAACGTTTAGATTAGAACCACCCTCCAGAACTCCTGTTTGACTATACACAAGTAATTTCTATCTCAGGAACGTGTAAAAATTTAAGCTAAGACACATGCACCTCTTAACAGTAAATATGACACTCTATGAATAGTCTAATATGCGTGGACTTTTTCACTTTTGACAGATATGTATAACAAAGCTATTTGAACATGATAATGAGTTTCAGACCAACATGAAGAACAAAAGGAATTCTCTGTAAGAAGACATAACTAGTTTAACAGATATACACTGAAGTTCCATGTTGTTCCAAAAACGGTATAATGTTTCGGCGATTTTTATTATTTTTCAAAAACCTTTCTGTACATTTTACACAGTCAATCTTTAGCAAAGGATTGTTTATAAAGTTTATATCATCATGCTAATTGTGAGAGGAATATCTAACAGGAAGAAACATTATGAACTCATTCATAGGTAGCCATTTATTGGAGATTCCTACGAGTAATGACTCAAATGCCAGTCGTTATGGAGTCATATGACCAGTCATCTGATGACTGTATATGAGTGGTTAACAGGGGATCGGGATGACAAAACCTGGCAGGAACAGGTAAAGTAATCAGCTGATGATGCAGGTAGATTGCTCTGTTAGCGAATCGCAACTCACCCTTAACTAATGACGCCAGGCTGAGTAATTAACTGCAGTTTTTCCCAAATGTCTGCATAAATCAACCTATTTTTCATTGTGATAAATGAAATGTTTTGTTTCACGTTGGGTGTAAGTACAAGAAGAGTGAGATGCTGTAGAGGAAATCCCCTACGCTCAACAGCCTATATCATCTGTGTTTGCATATGTTTTATATCGCACACAAAGCTGTGAATATTGACATGGCGAGACGATTTGGCTTAATACAATTTACTTGCAAGATATGCTGAGGTGTAAGGTAGCCTAGTGGTGTTAGCGTCCACCCATATCTCTGATGCTATGCTGGTAGCTGTATCCAGCAACATACAAACCCATTCTCACTCACTCATTCACAGACTGAATATCAATTCCGTCCCGTAGCTTTGTGATAATATAATAGCAAAAGTTATTTACTGTACAGTTAGGTAGAGTGTGCTATCAGTGATATCAGTATCACTATAAACCCTTACTTCATGGAGTATATTGTGTACATTAAGTGAGTGAGTGTTGATTGAACCTCAGCAGAATGTCTGTATCACCATAATAGACCTTCGTGGGGATCGATGTCATAAAACCTGGTTTGTCAAGACAAAGTGATCATGTGACTGTTGTTTTACATACCAGGTGCATTGCAGCTTCATGTAGCTTGTCTTGAAACTAGTGGTGCATAACACGATCAACTATCCATACGATGAGATCACAGTTAAACACAGTCAGCTATGTTTCTCGTCTTGCATATCTGATCATCACATTCAAAGTCTCAGGGCTCCTTTTCATTATATTGTATTTTTTTACTGTGAACTCTTTTTCAGTAAAATATGTTCATTTCAGAGACTAGTTGTTAGTGTACACATCTTCTAAGCATGAAGTACAAAACTCAGTTGTAACCTCCAGTGTCTTAAGGCACAGTTAAATCAGACATTGTACTTTTGATATAATATTACTGTACACGGGAATGTGCCAACATACAAACATCATTTGAATTTGTCTTAAGCGTACAGATCATTACTCAACATAATCCATCTGTCATTTCCAGGGCTGTTATACTTGGCAATGACGTGGACATGGGATGTGTCAGTGGAATGGTGCAACTCTCTGGTACCTGTTAGAACATCAGTGGACCTGTAATGCCTCCTTGCCACCTATCTGGCAGAGGATATAATGATTCATGAGGTTCTGGGGTGATGTACATTTAGTCATGCCAAACGGTGCCAAGTCTGTACCATGTTTGGAAATCCAGTACCTTGTGATCAACCGATCTTTCAAAACCTAACAGTAAAGACATGTTTGGTCGTGGTGCTTGTGGGAGTTGTAAATGACATCATCAGTAGGTTTGACTAGTTGAATTGTGAATGCCTCCAAATGTGTTTTAACTGTTATTCTAACTTGCAATGAGTCTGTGGACACACGTTTCTATACGTCATGTTTTCAATTTGTGAATGCTCTTCAGAGTAGTGCTGCTACAAGTTTCATATTAAAAAGCTTATCAACAGTGCCTTCCTTCTGTCAAATATTTCCCTGTACCATCATGATATTCATGTCCTTGAAATTGGTTGAGTATTAAGCATTCACCATGCATATTTTACTTTAACCCTTAAACTATTGCATCAGGTCTGATTATGTTCTAATGAGCATATCAACGTTCAACAAACAAATGGACACATACGATATAAAGAAATATGTTTTTAATATTCCAGATTTGATATGAATATCACTTTCTAGGAGACCGTGGTATGCGAAAAGTCTCTGCAATCTGAAATAACCATTATCTACCGAACAGCACTTTATTATCTTTACGTAAATATGTATTTGAATAAACAAACATAAACGTTTTAACAAAATGGTCCTTTTCTTAATTTCTAGTTATAGCCAATGGCAAAGAAAGTAATATCAATGAGAAAGATAGGGTTTGTTTATCAACGGCAGCCTGTTCTGTAGCCGTCGAGACACGACGCAGTGTTTGTAACGTAAGTAAACCAACACTTCCGGTAAAGTCCGTCAAACAAAGGCTGATAAGACTGCGATATGTACTGGGGCTCTAAACGCGACATGTGGTCGGGCACGGACTGAAATATCCAACCAGCTTCGCTTGTCTATGTGATACAAAAGAAGACATATGGAGGAAAAAAATGTATTTTGCTCCACTCGTGGGCGTTATCATTTGTAAACATATAGTTATTAGATTTTATCACTGAATGATACTTTGTTGCTCCCAGCCGGAGTGGTTGGTTCTGGGAAGAAGAATACTTACTTCTTTGGTAGAGAATATGATCACGGGACTTCTCATACTCCCGTCATTTTGAGACGGTCAAACCTTTAATGGTCTACAGCTCATTTAGGCAAAGTATATTTTTCTTTCTTATCGGTTCTTAATTAAACTGATCCATGGTGTGGAATGTTGCAGGGGTCGCTTTACCCCGGTGGAAATATGTGGAAAATGTACAAAACGCCCTTCATTTGTATCAACATTGGTGGTATGTTCTTTGATTGAAATCTTTGCTAAACGAACATGCTCTAGACGCTAAATGTTTATACATAGATACAACGACACATATGCTTTGCCAGTGTGTAAAATGTCCTCTACTGACTTGAGAGTAGGGGATATATGGCATGACTTTTCATTCAAGGCATCAAATTTCAGAACGTTCAATGGTAGACATGTTGAGGGTATTTCCCAGGATATTTGATGCATAGTGTTCAGAGGAACACCCGCTTCTGTTGGCATGTTTGTGTCGGGTAGCATTGGTCTGGCAAGGTAAGCTCACCTTTTCGCCAACACCTGTGAAATCAATATCTGATAGTGATTCATTAATACCTGCTTATATACAGTTGAATTAATGAAGTCAGTTCCGTGTTTAGCTGACATTTCTTATGAATCTCGAAAGCGATATATTTCTTTGTTCAACTGAATTCCAGGGTTTCAAGAGTCCTTTTTTATGTTCACAAAACAGTATTTTTGCCATCATTTACAATATTTTTGTACACTAATCACAGTTTGAAATTTTAATGAAAGAGGCTTTTATTTTGAGAACGGTGAAGTATGACATATCTTTTAGTTTGCCCTCAATTTCTTCTGTATGATGTCGTCTTGTCTCAGATACTGATGTTTTCGTCCTCAAGATAAGTCAGGGTTGGTGGTAAACAGAACTCCATATTGTGTTAGATTGATCAGGTATATATAATCAAGACTTCATTTTCTTCCTCTTTCATTAAACCCAAATAAATTCATAAAATGTGTGCATCCTATGTTGCCGATATCTGTATGGAATGTTCGCAGCTGACGCTTGTAGTTCCGTCTCGTTCTACGGTCGCTCTAACATACACAGACGAATGGAAGCAATGGAGATAAGCCACGCAAGACAAACAGTTATTTATTTGCTGTGGCGTTAAGTAAATGTATAACATGGCTTTCATTCATTGCATGTCTTAGTGACCACTGGCCATCACTCGCTGTCCAGACAAGTCACGTGATGTCCAGACATATCGCTTCACATTGATGAGTTGTGAATCAGGAATGTAGCGGACAGCCGTTTAATTGTAGTGATAGACGTGCAATGAAATTGTCCTGACCAAGTAGATAATTGTATTCTGTGTCGATGTTCCATCGTTTCAATCCTTTACTTTGCCCTGTAAGGTCACATGTGTAGACTAGCAGTTAGTCTCTATCAATTACTTTATCTCATTTCTAAACAGTGTTCAACAAAATCAAAAGGGAACATCGAACTAGAGACCCAAATTGTGCTTAATTACATAGATCAGGTAATCTAGACTTTTAAGTTATTCTTGGGCTGCTTTAGATATAAATATACTCGCTTGGATCTTGGAGACAATTACCTGCATTTCCTTGGTACTGCTCTGTCATTTATTTTGGTTTCTCTGCAGTGGTTGTGTGGTATTTTGATTGCTGTTGACTACAGCTTCGTCATTGGAAGCTATGAAAAACTGTTGTCAAATTTGGTAATTTGAAGTGGGTGAGTGAGTGAGTATGGTTTTCCCCGCTTTTAGCAATATTCCAGCAATATCACGGCAGGGGACACCAGATATGGGTTTCACACATTGCACCCATGTGGGTTTCGGGATGATGAGCAAACGCTTTAACCACTAGGCTACCCCACCGCCCCGGTGATTTGAAGGACAGCCGAACTAGACACGTACAAGAAGTATTTTCGTTTGCTGTAATTATGAACATACTTTTAAACCTTCATCTGCCTTTGAAATTTCCACGATAAATGACGTATAAATAAATATTTCCCCGTTACACACCTTTTCCTCCAAGCAAAAAGGATTTAAATGTCCTAGGAAATTACCAAAAAGCGTTAAACTATCCATCAATCTGAAGCCGTAAGTGGGACATTGACGTTTTGAGTAGTTTTGCCATTTTGAAACCGTCTGTGCAACTGATGGAAGCTATTAAAAATATTTTACACGTTTATAATGAGGTTCATTTCACTACACACATCACAAATAAACAGTTTCGGTTAAATTCCTTCTTTGGGGGGTCGACATTCAATATGAACATCTATACGACGGTGGCGTGTTTGTCCGCGGTCTATACAGTCAAGCATTCACAAGATGCTGGAATTAAATGTGGGTGAGTAATAACGATTCACCCCCACACCTTTACCATGCTAAAAACATGAGGTGAAAACATAACGGTGTAATAGATTTACATAGTAACGCTTTATGCGTTTGGGTCATTTTTGTCATAGATAAGATATAAGATATAATTGTATTGCGCAAACGTTCCATGCAGAAACAGTGACAATATTCTATAAACTACACAAACAAGATATATAATGAATCAGACTAACAAAACATATAATAATACAAATGTGTATAATAATGGCCTAAGACGAACTAGAGATCTTCTATATTTGTTTAAAGTTGTACATATGGTAGCAGAGTATTTGTATACTATTTGGTTCATTTTGGTGAACAGGAGGTTAAATTTTGCTATGGTAGTAAGGCTTTGAAAGTTATTAATTTGAGAGGAAAGGGAATTAAATAAGTAGTGTCTTACAAATGAATATTTAGTACAAGACATTAAAAAGTGTTCTTCATGCTCAAGGACTGAGCATCGATCACAGAGACAAAACAATGCTATACAATCTCAAACAGCTTAGCTCATGTCAATTTACATGTGGACATCCGCACCGACGTTGCCTCGGCAGTCTCAACCTTCTTCTGAATAAACACAACAGCCCGCCTTCCTAGCATGGCATAAACTACAGTTGGGCGTCACAATATGCAATAGGTACAGCTTACTTTAGATCCCCTAAATTACCCATCTTTATCTCTAAACTCAGTTCCTTGTGTAACAGTGCCCCGCCAAGGTCTGTCTAAAGACCCGCACTTCCTCCTGTAAGCCTGTGAAACCCCCGTAAATCACAGGGTGTATATCTGAAGACGCGGCTTCTCCCACAGGAGGTATCCACGACCATCGTGACGTAATACAACACTGGAAAAATATGGTGGTAATTTAAAGTTTATTTTTTCTGAAAGTGATACACGGGACATGCGGTTATATGAAATTGCCATTCATCATACGTACTGGGTTTATGATTGAGAACATGTGCTTTCCTTAAGCGAAGGGCAAAAACTAAGACTTGCCTCGTTAAATTGCAAGGCACTTATTGCATAATTTTCGTTTCTTACTGTTTTTGGGTAGCACAATGGCAGTTGGAAGTATGCCTCTCTGCAGGAAACTAGGTTGTTATAACGCTAGACGAGGAATGTATATCGATAACGTTACCTTTGAAATGATTAACCCATCATGTTCGAGATGCACGGCAATACAACAGAAGATACTATTGAGATTCCTAAGTACCCGGAGCACGATGCTGTTGGTGAGATGTGACTAAAATTCGTGTCAATGATGATATATTACCCACTGCATGTACATGTCGTCATGTTATCACTCTGACGTCCATGGTTCTTGAAATTGTGGTGGTTTTGATCAAAGCCAAACATTCACCCTCTCGCTACTTAAGCTGTAAAGATGACAATGGTAATTGCAAAGAGCATCCCATGGTTGAGACAGATAGCGAAACTACATTGCATAGACAACACGACAACAAAGAATTATTAATGAAACTTTTATTGAAATTTGATGTACAAGCAGAGACCATATATTAATCTATTATATGGTCTCTGGTACAAGATATGACGGATATGACTTTCCCGTTTGGGAGAGGTAGATATTCCTTCCTCCACAGGGTAGCAAACTGGAACAGCTAATATTAAGGCAGTTTGCAATTTAACATTAGGACAAGAAGTGTGACTATATCTGACTCGATTACATACTGATTAATTAGCTATTGAAATATTTCATTTTGTCGATTTCATATTATTTTGTAATTGTAATACAATCTTGTACTAAAGCTTCATATAAAGTGCTTAGTGTGCCCCTTCAGTCCAGTAATGAGTAATGATGATTCTCCTGTAAGTGATTCCAAGTAGTGGCACTTAACCAGGTCACATAGTTAATATGTTTACCTTCAGCAACATACTTTATTGTGGAAACAGTGTGATCACTTCCGATGTCAGGAACCTAATGAATCCTGTGTGTGATACCAGGCCCAAGCAAATCAACCCTGGCCATTTCCAGTATGTTCGTTTGTCGTCGTTAACCCCTTTAACAGTAATGTTCCAGTGGTATCAACTGCTGTAACTGCTGTAGTCGAATCTACCTATATTCCAGTTCCCTACAATAAGGATCTACATCCTTCTGCTATTTCACTAACATACCAGTATTTACAAATATAAAAAAAATCAGAATGAAACTACTGATAAACGTCAGGAGGAACGCAGTGCGTTTAGTTGACAGTGAAGTGAGGTATGGAAGGGGTTAACACGAATCCTCCCAGTCGTGCCAGTAGTAGCAGATGCAACCCAACACCTCCCACCATGCCTGTCCCGTCCTCCCTGGAGGAGGAACAGCTCGCCGCCTGACAGCTGGTGTTGCTGACATTGTATACATTACACCATACTGCCTAGAAAACACTGCTCCACTACACCACCTTACACAACCTTAAAGGGTTGCGTTCGACACAATACCACTACACTACTTTTACTGCTTTCAAGTAGTGGTTTGTAAATAGTACGTACCACTGCACCTCTTCATACAAACTTAAAGTGATGCATTCGACACAATACCACTACACCACCTTAAAGTGATGCATTCGACACAATACCACTACACCTCCTTACACCACCTTAAAGTGATGCATTCGACACAATACCACTACACCTCCTTACACCACCTCAAAGTGATGCATTCGACACACTTCCACTACACCCAGTAACTATGAAATGTAACAAACCGCCTGCCTTTAAATTTGATGCTATGACTTTTTCTGCTTT
>VKKT01000638.1:143365-162066 GCA_008038995.1 Haliotis laevigata | reverse complement strand
GATAGGCTGTATCATTATCCACTCAAAACGTTCCCGAAGTCCGTCGAACACACAACATGATGAAAGCCGTAAATAAGATTGCCAAGGGAGGCAACTCTGAAGCCCTATCAAAAAGGCGTACCGCTAAAATAGTATTGCCATTGAACATATATGATGCGAGATGCAAGCCAAAACCCACACTCAAAACATGAAGCCTTGTGGCCCATTATAATTATCACTTAATCAATGTTATTACAAATCATAAATAACACACTCCATAACACTAGAATGAAAACTCAGACTTGAAGGTAACCACTGGTACACTCTGATTAAATAGGTACTTACAGAGTTGATCTTTAGCTGATTTCAAAAGTAGTACCAATTTGTATTTCTTTGTTTATTCCCCTTGGATAAAACTCTGGCATTTTGAACTCTTGAAGTCTGGATTTCAAGTTTTGGACCAGAAACATGTATACAAGTTCTCATACAGTTGCTCATACAGGTTTTTGACTGAAAAAAAAGTAAGATCTCCACTCCTCCTTACCATTCTGAAGCATGAAGGAACACACAGCATGATATGGATGGCCCAGCACAACAATAGACAGCATGTGTCATTGTGTTACTGTGATACTGTTGTTGATACAGGGGGAGAAAGTTCTCGTCCTGAAGAAGAAGTTCCGGCCAGAAGCCGGGCCAGTAGCTGCTGTCAAGTCTGTGGGTGAAGTCCAGCGGGCACAGTCAGAGCCCCCCAGCAAGCCTCCGCCCTATCCCCCAGGACAGGATGAGGCTGATGGGGTGTCCATAGCTAAGGGGAGGAGTGAAGGGAGCCTGGATTCCCAGATGAAGGGTTCCATCCATTCGGCAGACAGCATCAGCATCAGCAGCCTGGCCATGTCTACAACATCCATTGCCTCCACGGTCAGTCATCTACCATATTCATGTATGCAGGGGCAGATATTTCTATATTATAGTAAAATACATCCTGGAAAACTCCACTCACTAACTTATTTTGGGATGTTAAGTCATGATACTAGCCTCATCATGAACAACTTATCAAAAGTACTTTCTCTATAGATTAAGCAAATTGTATTCATAACGTCGTTATGTACTTGGGTGATGGGGGTAGCCCTGTGGTTAAAGCGTATGCTATTCATGCTGAAGGCCTGGGTTCGATTCCCTGTGTGGTTACATTGTGTGATGCTTTATATTGCTTGATATTGGAATATGGCTAATTGTTTGGCATAAAACCATACTCACACACTAAAGCTATGAGTAAACAGCATGGTTTTCATTGAATGTTTTCAGGAATCTCAAGGTTCCGGCAAGTCCTCCCAGGCGTCCACTGAGGATGACCAGAACATGTCTGTGTTGAGTGTCAAGGAGCGGGCCAAGCATCTGAACCGCATGCAGTCTGAGAGTGACCTCTTGGTCAACCAGCCTTCAAAGAAGAAAGAATCAAAATCTGTAAGACCTTGACCATGTGATTAGATGGCAAGCCCTCATTTATGAGGGTTAGATATTGTATATGTTGACTACACCTTCTGGAAGGTCTATGATGTTCAAGCTGTATCTATTGGTAATCACATCTTGTTGAGTCAAGGAAATGTCTTTGTAGAAGTGTCAGATGATGGAAGTCCGTTGTTATTGTTAGAAACATACTGAGATTGTTCGGTATTTTGGTGTCAGTGTATATTTACATCTGTCTTTAGACATCTGATAATTTGTGTCAAACATTATGAGTGAGGTGCATGCTGGTGTTCAGTGATGAACTGATCTGTGTGGATTCGGGGATAGAGTCGGTCCCGAGCAGCTTACGCAGGTTGACCAATGATTCAGGTGGTCAGTCTTAGTGACTTGGCTGATAGTGTGGCATTGGAACTTCACAAAATTTGTCACAGGATTGTCTGGTCCAGACCTATTTTCAGACTGTTGTCACGTAGCTGTAATGTGACTCAGTGTACAGTGTGTCATTAAACAAATAAACAATCAAACAAACAGCACTGAACTTACTGTGTGTGTTATCTTCAGGGAAGCCGTGGATCTGGCGGAGATGATGACGACTCCCAGTCTGGCACATCATTTGTCACAGTGAGTAGCCCACACACATCTTGGTGGTAGATGGGAGCGGGAACTGTAGTTGTGCAGTATGTGCTCAACTCCCTCCCTATGTCATTGTGTACTGCCTCCTGTTTCAGCTGGACCCTGAGGAGAGAGAGTGGATGTTGACATGCTGCCACTCAGAGTACCACGACATGAACCGACTCCTCAGCAAGAACCCCCAGCTGGCCAAACTCAAGGTTGGTGTGAGTGCTGCTTTCTCTGTAACCATAGCAACAGAGGAATGTCATAGTTTTACCTTCTGACCAAATATGTGTAAAATGTACAATTTGACAAATTCTGATGTCTGTGAGAAATGTTTTAATGGGTTTTCCTGATAGCAGGAACAATTATTTATATCACTGATATCATCAAGATCACGTCATCATCATTATTTGAGCATCCACACTCCAGCTGCCATCCATTAACATTCTCACCACCTAACCAGATTTACTAGCTGCAGGTCCCGAGCTTACAATCTCTCACCATTACATACCTGTCGCATATCAACATTAGAATTTACCCCAACTCTCTGACAGCAGTTACCTTTGGTATTGAGAGTTATCTCCCTTTGAATATAAGTACAAGTATTTTCCCTAACGCTATGTCATCGTTTATGTTTCTATGTCATTTCTCATTTATGTTTCAGAATTTCACAAATGTGAGTACAAACTAGATCGCTTGTTAACATGAACAAAACTGAAACCAAATTACTACCATGGATAGGAGAAACAAAACAGCACTTGACTCTTGCCAGTACCAACTTGTCATGTTAAATGTATGCAAAGGGCTACAAGAATTGCTATGCGTTATCAGTATTCAGGCTTGTATATATTTTGGTTAATGTTATCCCAGTAATTGGTAATGTGTTCGTCTGATTTGAGCTGCATGATTCTTGGTTTTGAACTTTTCATAAGGCATAATGGTAACTGATAGTAATGTCTACTCACTGTTTTCATGACTGCTTTTCTAATGTTTGAAATGTGTGAGATATGAATGTTGATGCAACTTTATCAATGTTTTCTTCATTCCACATATACTCTCAACCTCTCCAGGGTGTAAGTATTCACTCTCTCACTTTAATTTGATCCGTGAAGATTCAGGTTAGAATAGATCTTCAGTAACCCGTGCTTGTCGGAAGTGGCGACTAACGGAATCGGGTGGTCAGCCTCGCTGACTTGGTTGACACATGTCATCATATCCCAATTACGCAGATCAGATGCTCATGATGTTGATAACTGGATCATCTGGTCCAGAATCAGTTATTTACAGACTGCTGCCATATAGCTGAAATATTGCTGAGTGCGGCGTTAAGCAACAAACCAACCAACTCAACTGTATCTCTGTAGAGAAAGTTAAAGAGAACTGATTCATGACAGCTGTCTAAATGTGTTAACATGTTCGTCCATATGTGATAACATATTTTTCTCGCAAAAATGTACAATGTTTTCAATTATAGTAATGTATAATAAACAGAGAATGACTGCCTGTAGATGTATATCTTTTGTATGTAGAGGTCTAATGTGTTATTTTGATTGTTTCACCTGCCGCGGCATCTCCTGGATTCCTCAGTATGTAAGTAGCAAGTAACATGTACATCTCGTTGTCTAATTCACATAGAGACTACAGATAATGTTCTGGGTTAGAATTAATCTCCAGTAACCCATGCTTGTTGTAAGAGGCAACTAACAAGATCAGGTGGTCAGACTCGCTGACTTGGTTGACACACCGTATCCCAATTGTGTTGATCGATGCTCATGCTGTTGATCACTGGATTGTCTGGTCCAGACTCGATTATTTACAGATCGCCACCATATAGCTTGATCATTGCTGAGTGCGGCCGAAAGAGTGCGGCCGAAAACTAAACTCACTCACTCACTCACTCACAGATAAGGTAATAGGTTACCAGGTTTTTTCTCTGCGGGATTTCAGTAACCTGTTAGTCAAAAGTGGCAACCCGATTTAGTGGCTCTCTATCTTGGGTGATATCGTTACGTGAACTCATCTTATCTGCCTACAGACAGCGCTGCATTGGGCTTGTAAACATGGGAAGGCAGATGTCGTCAAGCTAGTGGCATCAAAGCCTGGGGTCAGCATAAACTCCAGGACGGTAAGCCTCTCTTTTTGTTTGGTATGTCATAGGGTCAGAGAATTCATGATGTTTGGTTTGTTCGACCCATGAATGAGTGTGCCAGATTTTTTTTGTAAAAAACTGTCACAAAATAACACATTTGTGTACTTGCTAAATAAGTACATAGGTGAAATCCACTGTCGAAAACAGCTGATATGTGATGTTACTCCACTTTTTTGTCTTTGTACCAAATTTTATATTTTTTTCTATTGATATTATTTTCGTGATTTTTCAAAACATTGTGTACTACATCTCACTTTCTGCAACTGTAATTAAAATTGTGATAAATGATTGATAAACAAGATTTGTGTATGCCTTGCATCATGTGTGAGAGGGAGACATGTTACACCAGATTCTTTCATATTACTGCAGTTAATCTGTCTTGCCATGTCAGTAATAAAAAGATTCTGGTGTTTTTTCATTACTTTTGAATAGTTTATGTTGCCGCAAGGACAAGTAACCCTCATCCAGGAAGTAAGACAACAGTGGGTAGTCAGGCATGACTTTATTACACTACCGTGTGATTACCATGACTACTGTTGCTTAGTTCAGAATATCCAGTTCCACAACGCCATCTGAGGTCTATGACTGTGTGGTAGCTACCATTCTTTACCATGGACGTATAGTGGCTGTAGTGTAGTCTGTCATACAGACCCAGAAGCAAATATAGCAAAGAAAGCGGAAATCTAGAAAATGTGGCAAGTCTAGATTTCCACAGCTTGAAAAAAGTCTCAAGGCTCCTTTTCATTATTATTTTTATTTTTTTTTACTGTGAACTTTTTTTCTGTAAAATATGTTCATTTCAGAGACTAGTTGTTAGTCTAGCAGTAGTGCCACTTATTTAGCCTTGGGTACCACGATGTTGAACTTGGGCTGTCATACCAATATTCATGTATCGATAGGATTTTAATGGAGATACTGTATGAAACCTATTTATGAATATTGATACTAAATTAATAATTCATGACAGTTTATAAAAATAGATCCTAATAAATCTGATGATTCAAGTGGATTAAACCAGAAACTGTGCATAAAGCTATTACTTCTTGTTATGCATAATGTAAGTGGATGAAACTTAACTATCTTCTATATAATATGGGGTTTTGAAGTTGTGCATGGAGGAAAGCCGCTATGTTGAAGTTAATGCAAGAATTTCTTTTCTTTGCTGATGCTGCCTACCTCTGTTTGAACCTGCAGCACGTAAGTAGGAAGTTTGACTGACATTTCATTTAACAAACATTGTTAAACAGATTCATCCCTATCAGCATTACTTACAAACGTTTGTAACTTGTAACATGATTTGTAGACATTGTAGACAGTAAATCACATCTCATAGTTCTGATCTTGATGGATTTTGATAAATACATTCTAGTAATCATGATAATTGATGGCTTATTCAGTAATTTCACTGAGTAATTTCATTATGTGAAAATTGTCCAATTCATGGATATGTCTTTCTCTCTTTTCCATACTGGATCATATAGGGGGTAAGTACAGACAATGTTACTCTACAATATGTCCCCAGTTGGGTCATATAGCAGCATGTTTTATGGAGAAACATTTGTAGAAGTGTACAAGTTTGATAACCATACTGTCAAAGGTATCATTTAAATTTGAGACCTGTTCAAGGAATTTACGTCATTTTGCAGGATAAGTATATGAAATAGACATACTACTCTGATTATGGAATTATTCAGTTGGTCTCCCTGGTCTTGTTAGTCTCTGACGGAAATACCATGCCATCTGTAAGGTCATGGCTGTATATGGTTGACAGAACGTGTCCCCAGCACCTGAATCTTTTTGGATGGCCTACTACAGAATATGAAACAGCTGATTTCAGCTGATTATCAACTAATGTATATGCTCATAAGAATGTAGATATGTTATGTCCTGTGTTGTTAAGTCAAAGAAAGACAATACTTTATTTCTTCATGGTGTAGTGGATAGAGTGTTTGCCCACTGAGTGGGAGGTTGGTGGTTTGATCCCTGGCTACATCACACCAAAACATGACACTTGTTGTTTCCCTGCCTGGTGCTTAGCATGGGATAACACAGGAAGTAGTTTGTTCTGAGTCAGTACACAGTGTCTGAGTAGAGTATCCATGTTAGGTCTGCAATGATTCGGTTTGATTCATCAAAAATCAAATCTGACACCTTAGTTTCAATTTTCCATAACTATTATCACTATTGCAATTCAATTTTGAATACCTATTTAAATTATTTCCACACAAACAGAATGTAAATTTGACTCCAGCTCAAGCAGTTTCGAGCGCTGAAATAGGCGAAACGTGATTGATTGACGCCGGGATAATTATCTAATAAGAATTATTAGAAGATATCGCCAAGTTGACGATGGATTTCAGGCTAAAAAGCCGACTCTGAGAGTTAAATGAAATCTGATGTTTTTACTTGTATGAAGAATCGAATGGAAAATGATTGAATTATGGGTCCAATATCGAAAATCAAATCAAGGTCTGGATGAATTGTTACGGCCCTAATTAATGTTAGACTGTCATGGTGTCTTAGTGTGCTGTAAACCAGCTTCAGTCTGGACTAGTACCACCAACCATTCCCACTCACACACATCAGTACAATCTTGAAGGTGATGTTAGACCTGCTTCCCCAGGCATCTTATGGGTCCTGAGTACCATGTGGTGTGTTTTGTTGTTTGCAGGGCTACACACCTCTCCACATGGCAGCCATACATGGTCATGAAGACATCATATCTCTTCTTGTGCAGACATATCGTAAGTGCATCTCTGGGTCCTATCTATAATGTAAGCCCATGATTTTTTTTTAATGTCACATATCCCTATAAAGGTTCAGTTACAGTAATTCTAAAGGTTCCCTCCCTCCCTCCCTCACTCACCCATTCACCCACTGATAGGGGAAGGGAGGGAAGAAAGAATTATATGAGCTTTAAGGGGAAGGGAGGGAAGAAAGAATTATATGAGCTTTAAAGTGTCTGCATCTGTTATTTATTTTCTGTGAAACAGAAACAGATAGTGAGTATTTATTTCTTGGACCGTGTTCAAATTATTGTCAAGTCCCACATATTCAGTGTGTCGCATCTTCTTCCAGGAGCTGATGCCAATGTGAGAGACTTCAGTGGCAAGAAAGCCAAGCAGTACCTGAAGAACTCAGCCTCTACCAAAGCCCAACGTAAGCGAATATCCTCGTATTCAGGACCCTATGATTCACAAACAATAACAATCAGTCTCCCAACTCTCGCCCAGGGCAGCCAATCACGGCGCTCCATACTGCATCTGTCCCTCAGTGATATGCCCAACCAATCCTCAGCTTAGATCAACAGGATTCAACTCTCCAGTAACCATGGTACCAAAGGACACATTTCTAGAAAACAAGGTGTCATGGTGAAAAGCTGAGGATAATATTTAGACTCACTAAGATGTAGATAATAACTGTCTTCTACATACACTACTCAAAAGAGCAATGCTTATGTCTTGCATTTTACTACAGTATATTTATCGTGCCATGACCCATTTCTTTCAAATTTCTAAAGTTGATCTGTCATATTTTGATCTGTTACTGGTTTATAATATGTCATGCACATGTTTTTAAGCTACTTTTGAGTAGTATATGAAAACAATGAAACTATGTTTCTCAGATTTGACAATCGGTTGCTACCAAGTCCATATCATTTGCAATCATACTTTTGAAAACAATATCCATGGATATTTAATGATCAATGATTATGTGCCAGGTTTATGTTTGATCATGATAATAGATCAGCAGTAAGTTTGTTTTTGACTCCTTACACTTAGTTCCAGTGGCAGTTCCTGGTCCAAAAAAAAAGACAAATAACTTGAGACCATCAGGTGTATGTTTAGTTAATAGAATATTGGACATTTTTTCTCATCTCACACACGTAAAATATGAGGACAAAAGCCCATTGAAACATATCACTATGAATGTGATAAAAAATAGAATTGTACATTGTTGCATACTCACACAACTGTTAATGGCATAGAGGTTAATGTAGTAAACAACCGAAGCAGCCTTTGGTTGGATTACTGTGAAGAAACAGACCAAGACATAGCACTCTGCCAATATGGGAGGAAACTATGAAATTATAACTAGGAAGTGTCTTTATCAATATAAGCCAAATCATTGTACCAAACATACTTACTTATGATATTTATTATTGACATTACATGTGATAACTTACATCGAACAAGAATGTCTGAGAATGTTTATAAACATCATGTCCCACATTCCTGTCGTAACAAGTGAGATTACATGTAGTACATCATACAACAGATGTTTGAGGAACATTTCATATCGACAGTGGAATCTGCAGATTGCATCAGTAATCCCATATCATGATCTGATGTCTGCTGTATTTAGCTGGATGAAGCATGGTCCAATATTGATTGCTAACATTAGCTCATAGTTTTCTACAATATGTTGGACTGTATACATAATCTCCTTACATATCAACATTTATATTTTTGTAATTTCAATATACACTGATGTATCACTATGACATATAGTGTTGTGTACAAGGCATTCACCATCCCAGAAGCCCCATCATCAGCTCTACATTCAGTTGAGTGGGGCACTCCTGTCTGTTTACATNTAAAAAGCCGACTCTGAGAGTTAAATGAAATCTGATGTTTTTACTTGTATGAAGAATCGAATGGAAAATGATTGAATTATGGGTCCAATATCGAAAATCAAATCAAGGTCTGGATGAATTGTTACGGCCCTAATTAATGTTAGACTGTCATGGTGTCTTAGTGTGCTGTAAACCAGCTTCAGTCTGGACTAGTACCACCAACCATTCCCACTCACACACATCAGTACAATCTTGAAGGTGATGTTAGACCTGCTTCCCCAGGCATCTTATGGGTCCTGAGTACCATGTGGTGTGTTTTGTTGTTTGCAGGGCTACACACCTCTCCACATGGCAGCCATACATGGTCATGAAGACATCATATCTCTTCTTGTGCAGACATATCGTAAGTGCATCTCTGGGTCCTATCTATAATGTAAGCCCATGATTTTTTTTTAATGTCACATATCCCTATAAAGGTTCAGTTACAGTAATTCTAAAGGTTCCCTCCCTCCCTCCCTCACTCACCCATTCACCCACTGATAGGGGAAGGGAGGGAAGAAAGAATTATATGAGCTTTAAGGGGAAGGGAGGGAAGAAAGAATTATATGAGCTTTAAAGTGTCTGCATCTGTTATTTATTTTCTGTGAAACAGAAACAGATAGTGAGTATTTATTTCTTGGACCGTGTTCAAATTATTGTCAAGTCCCACATATTCAGTGTGTCGCATCTTCTTCCAGGAGCTGATGCCAATGTGAGAGACTTCAGTGGCAAGAAAGCCAAGCAGTACCTGAAGAACTCAGCCTCTACCAAAGCCCAACGTAAGCGAATATCCTCGTATTCAGGACCCTATGATTCACAAACAATAACAATCAGTCTCCCAACTCTCGCCCAGGGCAGCCAATCACGGCGCTCCATACTGCATCTGTCCCTCAGTGATATGCCCAACCAATCCTCAGCTTAGATCAACAGGATTCAACTCTCCAGTAACCATGGTACCAAAGGACACATTTCTAGAAAACAAGGTGTCATGGTGAAAAGCTGAGGATAATATTTAGACTCACTAAGATGTAGATAATAACTGTCTTCTACATACACTACTCAAAAGAGCAATGCTTATGTCTTGCATTTTACTACAGTATATTTATCGTGCCATGACCCATTTCTTTCAAATTTCTAAAGTTGATCTGTCATATTTTGATCTGTTACTGGTTTATAATATGTCATGCACATGTTTTTAAGCTACTTTTGAGTAGTATATGAAAACAATGAAACTATGTTTCTCAGATTTGACAATCGGTTGCTACCAAGTCCATATCATTTGCAATCATACTTTTGAAAACAATATCCATGGATATTTAATGATCAATGATTATGTGCCAGGTTTATGTTTGATCATGATAATAGATCAGCAGTAAGTTTGTTTTTGACTCCTTACACTTAGTTCCAGTGGCAGTTCCTGGTCCAAAAAAAAAGACAAATAACTTGAGACCATCAGGTGTATGTTTAGTTAATAGAATATTGGACATTTTTTCTCATCTCACACACGTAAAATATGAGGACAAAAGCCCATTGAAACATATCACTATGAATGTGATAAAAAATAGAATTGTACATTGTTGCATACTCACACAACTGTTAATGGCATAGAGGTTAATGTAGTAAACAACCGAAGCAGCCTTTGGTTGGATTACTGTGAAGAAACAGACCAAGACATAGCACTCTGCCAATATGGGAGGAAACTATGAAATTATAACTAGGAAGTGTCTTTATCAATATAAGCCAAATCATTGTACCAAACATACTTACTTATGATATTTATTATTGACATTACATGTGATAACTTACATCGAACAAGAATGTCTGAGAATGTTTATAAACATCATGTCCCACATTCCTGTCGTAACAAGTGAGATTACATGTAGTACATCATACAACAGATGTTTGAGGAACATTTCATATCGACAGTGGAATCTGCAGATTGCATCAGTAATCCCATATCATGATCTGATGTCTGCTGTATTTAGCTGGATGAAGCATGGTCCAATATTGATTGCTAACATTAGCTCATAGTTTTCTACAATATGTTGGACTGTATACATAATCTCCTTACATATCAACATTTATATTTTTGTAATTTCAATATACACTGATGTATCACTATGACATATAGTGTTGTGTACAAGGCATTCACCATCCCAGAAGCCCCATCATCAGCTCTACATTCAGTTGAGTGGGGCACTCCTGTCTGTTTACATAGGGTGTTCCAATCTATATGCATTGTTGTTACTCTCAAGTGGAGAGGGGTCTCCTCTATGGATGCTTGATTTATTCCTCTCTTGTGTGTGGGTTATTCCTCTCTCACTGGGAGGGTCATGCTCTGGTTGTATGGTGTGTTTTCGTCCTGGTTGAGAGGGGTGTCTTTAGTTTGACTTTATTTGGACAGGCAGACCACTTCACTAAGATTTTCAGAATTTTGTCTT
Organism: Haliotis laevigata; assembly: GCA_008038995.1. NCBI lineage: Eukaryota > Metazoa > Mollusca > Gastropoda > Lepetellida > Haliotidae > Haliotis > Haliotis laevigata. The sequence goes on along the minus strand of VKKT01000638.1, from coordinate 150,800 downwards.
AATGAGAGGTCATATCTGCCACAAGACAGAAAATGTCAGTAAACATTTCCCAAATAAGAACACTGTCATTCCTAATTCATGTGACTATTGTTTCGACTGGAGCAATCAGTAATGCACTCAGTACATCAGTAGTAATGTAATCAGACTGGTAATGTCTAAGTCACTTGTATTTCTTTTCCAAACAGGACGCTTATTGTGCCTTGCAGATGACTACATATCTATGTTTTTCCATTACATTATTTTTATAAATATCCATGTTCTCTACTGAATGCAGAGCTGATGTGGGTTTTTTCCCCGGCAATTGCATGTAAGGGGAGACAACTCTGTGTGCCATGCCAGGTGTACGCATTGCTTATCAGTTCTAAAGCTATTAGCATAGTGTATATCTTTCTGCATTTCATATTGATATGCCTCATGAGTATGGTTTATAAAAGGATGAATGTGTTTTCTCAGATACTCTCTACTGAATGAACTGTACATGTATTTATTCATTCCACATGCTTGGGATTAAGTTTTATGTTAGCATTAAAAGCTTGGAATGTAATGAGATTTTCGTTATAATTTGAAGTCATGAATCTGAGGTTATTAAGGGTTTCTTTGCTGTGATATTTCTGTTTTTCAGATATGTTTTGTGTAGGTTGTAGTATATTATGGGATTGTTTTGCAGGCGTTCTGCTTTGTATTTTACATTTTACCGATCTGTTTGTTGTTGAGTGGAGTGCTATTTAAGTAATGTTTTTGAGTATGAATGATTCCTGTTTACAAGTCTGTGCTTCACATAATGATGGATGGAAGTATAGGCAGAATATGACAGAATAACTTTTAACACAAAACTGTCAAAATTGAAAACAGCATTTTCTATGTAGCTTATGGGTGTTAAATCAGACGAGAGAAAAAGAATCTTATGGGGATGATCTAGATGTTAATAGGTATTTATGTGGGACACGATCTTATTGCCCATGTTGTACAGTGTCCAAGTAAGATTGACTAAAGTTGTGATAATTGTGAACAATTTTTGGAAGTTATCAAAAACAGATGAGGGCCCAGAAAGAAATATTGTTCCATCACTGATTGCTTGCATCTTAACTTGAAGAATCAGTCAACATTTTTCAGTGCTTTGACAACTTGGCCATAGCTTCCCTAAGTTTGTGCCTGTCTAAGCTTGGAATGCAGTGCTAATAATGTCCCCGTGTGGGATGTAAAACATATTTAAATAACTACTGGTATAACAATCTTAACTTGTAACACAATCGTAGTACTATTTTTTTATAAGCTGGTTCAAATAGATTTCAGACTGTTAGCTCAAGATGAGATTCATTGCCACGAACAGACTGAACATCTGAAAATCACTAGTGTTGTATCTTATGTAAGACAAAGTATCAGTCATCAGTTAGGCAGTCCCAGCCTATCTGATGAAGACAGTCCACCTAGTTTAAGGCCAACATTTGATATGAATGAGGTGATGTGTACGCTATAGATCCGTGTATGTGCTTTTGGTATGTATGTGGTTCATCTGTATGTAGTGGTGATCTGTATGTCTGTTACAACTGTATGACAATGATGATATACCAAGGTTTCATCTTCAGCATGTTCAGGCACCGGCGAGTTACGTATAGTATACTTGTAAGTTTCCTCTCATACAAGACAATGTCAGCATGGTCGTGACATTGGCATGGCGCCGTTCTGGACCTCTGCCACACTTACAGAGGATTACAGTGCCACCGGACCTCTCTCTGTGTCTGTCCAGTAACATGTGTAGTGGACTCTCTAAACAAGCAGTGCTGGCAACAAGCTTCCTGGTATATTTATAGGAACCTATCTGTGATAACACTAAGTTCCAAAGAACATACTATATTATATATGTCAATAGACTCAATACCCTCTAGTTGGTCTACATGTTAAATCAGAAGTGGATATCAATAATGTCAATCTTTGAATGTACAGTGCCATTTAGAAATTGGTCAAACGTAACATGTCATAGATGTTTACTGAGAAAGTGTAATCCCAAACATGTATCTTCTATTGCTCTTTATTTACTTGATGTTGAAAAGAATATTTGGATCACCATTCATTCATTGTCAAATTCAGCAAATCTTCTATACTTATTAAATTGATTTGGCTAGCCATAGTTAGTTCTCATTCTTGGGGGTCAATTTTCACAATGAGACTTACTATCAATTTCTTTTGAATGAAAGTAATGAATACAAGTTCTCAACCATTTCAAAGATGGTTACTACAACTACAGTCTGGAATCTTTGCTAAAATCCTTTTGTCAGAATGCTTGAATCTGGCCACTTCAAGAAAATTGGGGGTGTGGTGCAGCAGTGATGACTGTGCCTAATTACTGGGTTGCTAGGTGAATGTTCTTTGGTGGGCCCATGTTATCAGTACTATGTTTAGAGAGAGTTTCACTGAGATCTGCTTGCCCGTCAGCTTACCTATGTAATAATCCAACATGAATCATGTTTCTCATGCTATGGAGCATTCTTTATTTCCTCATGCATAGACTGTTCTCCACCCAGTCTTGTGTTGCTTACATTCATTCATAATATCTATTACTTGTATTATTTTTTGCACTTGACAGAATAAAGAATCTCCAATCTGTGTTAATCCTTCATTTTCGTCTTGCAGGAGTTGTAGTTTTGAAAACGGTTTCAGTGAGTTTATGTAACAGATTCAATTTTAACATTGGCCTTCAGGGTTGGAAATAACCCATTGCCCGACGTCCGAGTCCAGTGTNTTTTTCTGTCGGGCAAGCAAATTTGTATAGCAAGCTGTACCGGCGTCCAGTTGACTTTCCAATCTTAATAATGTTGTTTATTTACAAAATCAACACAAAAACGGCCCGTATAGTGGAAAAATTATCAGGGCAAGTGATTTTACATGTTCCACTGTACCGGAGTCCACTAGCAATTTTAAAGTTATTTCCACCCCTGACCTTTACCATTAGCAACAGAATATCATCTGTTTATTAGAGATAATGACATGAACTAGTTGCTATGGTAACACATCTTTACAACATATTGGATAGATATTGATAGACATGGTGGGATCTAGTCATCTCCAGCTGGTATATGTTCATCTCAAGTTTAGTCCACCTGCACTCTTACATGCTTACATGTATCTTGTGTTCTTGGGCCTCATTTATCTCCAAGATTGGCCCTGAACTTGGAGATAATTCTTACCAGTAATGTTGAGGCTTTCTTATCATGGTAACCATGGTAACATAATCTTTAATTGTAAAACTAGACCATTAAAAGTCAATATTTTGGGAATTAAATTCCAAAGTTTTTCAGGAGCAGCTAATTTTCTCAGTGGTTTTGATACACAGTTGTTGTTAGGAGAGTTTTAATATTTAATGCACTTTTGACTGGACATTTTTCTTATCCTTATGAAATTTTTAAATAAACTCAAAAGAACAGTTTGGAAGATATTGTTGTCAGTGTCCCAGAAAATGAATCAATCTGAAGCCTTGTTAACCCTCTCAGTTCTGTCCATGTATCAGTAACCTTTGGACTGGTTAAGCAGGGGAGCAGAAGATCCCGTGAGACAAGATGGAAGGTGGTTGTGATGTACATGTATGGGGATGTGCCATTTCCTCTCTATCAATTTTGACAGTTCCCATGGCTTGTCAGAATCTCGCAGTTCGGTTATGACATGGAATCATCCTGCCAGCCCTCGGCACCCCCCTGCTGCTGGTAGTGTCAGGATAGCATCAGAAGCTGTGACTGCACTGCCAAGATGGAATAGATAAATGGAGATTACTCCATATAGAACTTCATAATAATATTTGTAACATATTGCTCTTTTTACATAATTCTATATCCTGACTGTTTTCATTGTCTCAAATGATCTCATATGTTTTGTCTATTTACTATACTTTTAGAAAATCAATATATTCAGGTAGTTTTATTACAAAGTAAGTCAGCAGACCCGTTCATGAATGTTACCTTTTAATGTTAAAAAATCGATATTGTTCAATCTTATTCATCATGAAACAAGTCAGCAGAACCATGTTAATTTGGCCCCCGGTAACAAGGCTCTGTTGGCGGCGATAAGGTTAGTTACCGGTAGTACATGATATACTGCATATTGTTTCTGTTCTACATCCAACTTTTACATACGGTACCTTTTTGTTGAAGGTACTACTCCGTTCTACAACTCTGATTCCACTGTCCTCACTTTGTCAGGCAATATAATCTCTGGCGCCATCAGATATCTCCCTCACTCAGCATCCAGCTGTCAGTTCCCCGAGTCTGTGATCTACCAGGTTTCTCTCTGTACAGGGGACCTCAAGGTTTCACTTGTATTTTCAAAATAGTCAGGTTTAAATGGATAAAGTGGACATGTTTTCAGAATTGTATCTCCATATTTAAAATTCTTATGCTTACTTTTACCCCATTCGTCTTAATCTTGTCTTTCTATGATTTAAGTCACCTTGATTTCAGAGAATTGGCCATTGATGGCTGACCATCCCTCTTTAATGTCATCTCCTTAAGAAATAAGTAACGTGTGTGGATTTTTTCAGTAAATGTTGAATTAACAAATTTTACTTAGATTTTTTTCATCCATTTATTTGCATACACAGTCCTGTTTGTGATAAGACGTGCATCGTCACAGAAGGCTGACAGAGATTATGTTGATGTGGCACTGTGAGCGTTCTACCTGACTTCATCTCACAGTATTCTACCTGTACCCAGGTTATTTATCTCTGTTGATTCCAACCTCACCGATTAACCAATGTGAGAAATGCTATAAATTTAATTCTTAAAAGAGTTGTTATTTCTGAAAGACAAGCGTCCAAAATATTTTTGTAAGATTTTGAATTTAAATTTAACTCTTATTTTTATTTTATAAGTGATTATTTCACATTTGTTATTATAAATGTGATTTGGTATGGCTATCATAGAGGGCTAGTTTCCATTCAGCTTGCAGAGTTATTTTGCGCACTATATGATAAACATCTTTGTAGGAATAACTGAATCACTATCTATTTGTTTTTCATGTGTAAATCTGTGCTTTAAATGCTACACAGGCTAATCATAACAAATATCAAGTTTGAGATTCAAACCAGTTGTTTAAAGTGTCAGTAAGCAATAATTATAAGTTGAAGTTTGAATATTTTCTACATTTTGCAGAGTTTATTAAACATTAACAGATCTATATTACCAGATATTGGTCTCAGGTTCTTCATGGTAATAGTATGTGTGTTTTGTTGTATTACTGTTGTATTATTGCTTGTATACTACTCATACAATTACAGCATTGCCGTGTTAGAATAGAATAGAATAATACTTAAATGCCTTTTCAGGAATTTGTGTTACATCAGCAGAGCTACTGACACATTAGAGAGATACCAAACATATTTACATAAATTCTTTGATTTGTAAGTACTGTTGTATCCTAGTACTGTTATGTGCCAGGTGTGGTGATTAACATTGACAGGGCATCAAACATTGTGTGTGAGAGTAATGATGGAAGCTCTCAGTTATGTATTTTTCTTGAAAAAGACCCTTTCAGCTGAGTGAAATATTACGTTTGATGTGATGGTAAGTTGATGAAACTTATTTCCCACTTTGACATGTAATGGGACATGTGCATGAAATCCCCAGCCAGGTGTATTGAGTTCACCATGCTTGTATCTTCTGTTGTGGTGAAATAGATTGACATGTACATCACACTGACAGCTGTCACTTGGGTTATAACAACACGGGTACATGGCTGATTGAAGGGGGCACCTGTCACACAAGTCTGTGTACTAAACTTCTGAAAATGCATCATTTATACTCTCATCATCATCATCATCATCATCAACATCATCAACATAACCTCATTACCATGCACTGCTGCAACTAATCCTGACTGACATGTGAATGAGAACAGCCTGCATTGGTATATTAGGCATGGAATGATTGTAACGGAATGAGAAAATAATATTATCAATATTGATAACCTATGAACCTCAACTATTGTCGATCATGTTGGTCATATTTTAGGGCATTTCTTACTTAATTGAGTGAAAACAAAAATTGTTTTCTTGTCATGAAACTCTGCTATGACTTTGTGTATTAAATAACATGATATGTTGTTATTCAGTATTCATAACATTTGAATGTTGTCTTTGAGTGTTATGTCACTATTAGCAATATTCTAGCTATGCCTCAAGTAATAAAGTTATTCTATACACATTGTACCCATGTGGAGATTCGAACCCAGACCTTCAATATTAAGTCAGTGTTGTGGTGTTATCAGATTACAGAGACACTAGGCTGTGTTAGTGAAAGCTGCAGTGCTTATGGTTGCTTCCTCGTGGAGAGAAGGGAAGGGCTGCTTGTGCATCATGGTACCGAGGATCACATATTTCATACTTTGTGCCACAGATTACAGATTTCTTGTCTGATAGTTTCATGCAGATGACCTTGACCAAAGAATGACATTTGAGCAGGAAGTGATTTGTTCATGTCCTTTATAACCCATCACAGTAGAATCACAACACATGGTATTGGTCCACACAGACACTGACGAACCACATCTAGATACACCTGACAAGCACGGTTCAGTGTGCACACAAATAGTTGGGCATGTAAATGTTCTTAATGTGTTATTATTTTCACTACACATGGAAGGAGACAATTTTTATATTTTTCATTTCTACATGAAGCATGTATATTCAAATTCCCCTTATTTGTTTCTTTGTATTGATGTGTGAATTATTAGAACATTTTGATTTCACTTTGGACCCATGATTTGAGTTGATAAACAGTAGGTGATGGTAAAGATGGTGATCTCCACCACGATGTTCAGTTTGCCATGTTTTCCAGACCTGCCTTGCATGGCTCTATGATCATGCATGTCTCCACCTGAGTTGGTTTCCCTGGTGTAGGGACGTGTGATTATTTCAGCTAGTGTTGTGGATTGTTATATTGTAAATGTGACAATGATATTGTTGTCTATTGTTGTCATAGTGTTGTTTAATCACTACCATTTCAAGATAATTATCAAAGAATTTACAATATTTAAATTTCATTTGTCAATAATCATAAGTGTGATCATGTTACTTGTGTGATAGCAGTTTAATAATTTATCAATCATAATGTATTTATTTAGCACATTGAGACACAGTCTTTTTATATTCTTTTTCAGAAATTGTTTTCATATTCCTGAGATTATTTCTTTTCCTTTCATTTTTAAAGTGATCTTTTTTCAATTTACAGAATTACTTCTAAGCCGAACACTACATTCCAATCTGGGTATGTAACTTGTAGTATAGTCTGCAGCTGATCTTACCAAGGCCACATAACTGCTTTCAGTGTTAATATATATGCTGTTATATGAAAGTTATATGAGGCAGACTGCTTTGTAACCAGAGTGCTGAATGCCTTGTGTCGTCCCACGCAACTTCACGCAACTTCACCTGTACTCCAAGGCACATCTG
>VKKT01000638.1:89624-100022 GCA_008038995.1 Haliotis laevigata | reverse complement strand
GAGAAGATCAACTCTAACCAATATATGTATTGCGTGCCTGTCTCTGTAATATGCTACGGCCCCCTTGCCACAGCAGACGGCAGTGGCTCAATGTTTATGGTCGTTGACGTGAAGCCTGATAACAAGCACGGACCAATTCCGTGGTCTAGTAGGTAGACCGTCTGCCGGAGAAGAAAAGGTGGGTGGTTCGATACCAGTCTACGTCATATCAAAGAGCGCTGAAAATGGAACTTGTTGTTTCGCTTCCTGGTGACGGGAGTAAATAGATAAATCAATGACATGCATAATAACTTACGTTTAAACCTGTGTAACAATGTAGAAGAATGCCTGTATAAGTAACTGTTGGCAATATTACATATAATCTCATTTCCTATGCCAAACGTGGCATGAAACCTCGCAGACTTAATACGCACATCACTCCCCACAGTCAAACATATAATAATAATAATAATAATAATAATAATAATAATCATTCATTATATAGCGGCTAGCCTCCATCTGACTAGTTGCTCACGAGACGCTGTAATCAGACTCTGATTATTATTACGCCGGATAACTCAAGCTGCCCAATTTCTGCTGGGTGAACAGAGGCACTCTTGAACAAACTCACTCGCCTAAAGTGACACCGCATGCATCACGAGTGTTTTGTTGTGTGGAAGCACTTGAAGTCCTAGAAAGTCTTAGGAGTCAAGTTGCCAAACACGGTCACCCATCCAAGGACTGTCCGAGCTCGACGTTGCTTAACTTCAACTGATTCGTGACCTGGGCTCTCTACACAGGGCCACAAACCACATATTCCGCTGGTTTGGTTGAGTATCAGGTACAAGATGAAGTTTTACAGTTTCAGTTATCCATTCATCATATGGAAATATAAACTACAAAACTTTTCCATATGCAGAATCATTGTCTGGACCTTCCATAACGTATGGAATCCAAGAAGGGACATTGTCGTGTTGTCGCGTTGTCGCCCTCAAAAGCAAGGAAAGACAGGCGAAATTGACCAAAGTGTGACAAAGCCACAACACGACATTTTGGCCATTTGTCGCAGTCTCGCCTATTTTAATGGTTTGTTTTGCTCATCCTAGATGGGGCGACAATGCCACATATTTGGACCTTGAAAATTGTAGCTGTGTCGCTCTTTGGATAAATAAATAAATGTTATTCAATGCGCTACAGTGCGACATAGTGACAATACGACAAATGGCCAGAATGTCGCGTTGTCGCATTGACGGATGATCGCACTTTGGTTTATTTTGGCAGTTTTTGCTTGTTTTTGTGAAGGCGACAACGCGACAATGTCCCTTCTAGGATTCCATAATTACGTCTAATGATAAAAATAGGTGTAATGACAAACACTACTTTCGGAAGTTCCTTCACGTATACAAGCACAGTCTCACATATCTCGCCTATTGAAGCCTGACCCCGAACGTTCATTCTGGTGTTTTATGAATGAAAGCTGTTTGTATTGCCCCTACACGATACACCCACGATGTCATTACAGTTGATGATGTAGTTGTTGTGTTTCTCTGGAAACCAATCTTGGCCTTGAATGGATCCCATTACTTGTCCTGTCTATAGCACCACGCGCCATGAAGGATGTACATACATGAAACCTCCACAACAACAAGTGTCACGTTGAATAATCCTCTATATAAATCATCATGGTTATGTTACAAATTATTACATTCGAAAGCGTCTGCCAATGGTAATACATGAATATTTGTGAAATGCCTCTTTTAAGCGGCATCCCAATATTGACGTTACAGATGTAGACCACAATAACAGAAGCATGATTCTGTTTTGATCTAGTCTTTAAATCTCGACAAGATAAGGTGCCGATGTCACCTGTAGAAATTGCATCAAGTGATCCTCATTTGACTTCTGGGCAGAAAACATCACTCCAGTCCAAGCACGGGGCACTGCTGGGATTTCCTGTCTTTATGTTTCGGAAGTATGATCGTATGTCTTAATATAGATTTGTTTGTTTCGATTCAAACTTCCGAGTGATATGTACTGAGACCTGTCACACCCTGTCACTCCATGTCACACTATGTATAGGTGTCAGAGTCACACTTCTTGTTGTGACAGGATCAGACATCTGGCTTAATGTACATCAGCTGTTGGGCGACATGAGGATGAGCAGAGCAAACATCAGGGCTTATTTTGTGTCGAAGAGACGTTCAGTATTATATTTTATTAACTGAACGCTTTCAATGAGACGAGGGACTCGCCATACAACTGTGACATACACTTCGTGTATATCCACACAGCCTCTACCACTGAGACAGGGGCACCAACGACTTCCATGTACCTACAATCTGTGACCCGTGAGGATCCGGCTTAGAATTGGTTTTCAGCAACTCATGCTTGCCGTAAGAGGTGACTAACGGGATCGGATGGTCAGGCTCGCTGACGTGGTTGACACATGTTATTGTATCCCATTTGCTCAGATCGATGCTCATACTGTTGATCACTGGATTGTCAGGTCCAGACTCGATAATTTACCGACCGCCGCCATATAGCTGGAATATTGCTGAGTGCGGCTTTACACAACACAAACAAACAAGAATATTCGTTTCTGAATATGTTCGCTGCCAAATGTTTAATAACAGCACTTACCTAAGGCCACGTTGAAGCACTGAAGATATTGTTTGATGTCAGCTTTCTGTAGTCAGTATTCTTCTGGCAAAATTGTCATTTCCGATGTTAAGCATTCATCAAAGCACTTTTTACTGGAATATCAGACGTCAACGCTAAATCATAATCTTTCTCCATTATCACCCTACAAAGATAATAACTCCTGCGGACGTAAAATGTAAAAACGAGTTGAAAATTGTATAAATTGATACCTTCAATGGGCGACAACACGTGGTCGTACAAAGATATGGTTATCTGAAAATGACCATTTTTGTCGGATATAATTAACTCTCCTTCTGGTGATTGATTCTTGCACCTTTAGCCATTTCAATTATATATCAACAAGAAAAAATCTTCAAAGTGAGTTCGGAACGCTCTTGTCACCATTGTCCCGGTTTTTAAACCACATGCTATTATAATCAAATCTCGAATGACATAAGATGCGTTTTCTATCAAAACTGAATTAATAAGGAACTGTGTTATGACATAATCCAGATGTAATCGTCCTACTGTGTTACACACCCGTGCTCATCCGGGTTAGAATTGGTCTTCAGTAACCCATGGTTGTCGTAAGAGGCTACTAACGGGATCGGGTGGTCGGGCTCGTTGACTTGGTTGTCATATGTCATCGTATCCCAATTGCGTATAGATCGATGCTCATGCTGTTGATCACTGATCTGTTCCAGACCGCCGCCAAATAACTGGAATATTGCTGAGTGCGACGTAAAACTAAACTCACTCACTCCTGTGTTACATGTGAATCGGGAGAACAACATTGTTGTTGGAATAAATTATACTTACAACATCTTAATATAAAATAAAACTGTGACAACATGAAAACCTATAACCTCAACATTCTGTTAAAACATGCTGATAACGTCGTCTTATATTTCACATAAAATACGCCTGAAACTCTGCCAATGTTTGCCAGGTCAAACTGACCTCCAGGAACCACGTTCATTCACACCTTCTCACAGCACAAGCCACGCTTCACCAGCTTCCGACCACATCGTGTTCTCTGAATCAATATTTCGTCAAGTATAAAGTGAATAGTTCCTGTAATTTGACGATAGTGTTTTATAAATTTGAAAGTGCCCACTTGTACATCTCCTCAATCAGAACAATATGACACGAATATGCTATTTCTGATAGATTACTATCGGTCCCTACAGCCCATCTGTCATTATATGTAATAAGTGTGTGTACTTCAAACGGAGATGGTAACGGGGTACTGGTACCAGCACTGACGCTTGTGGCACGTCCCCTGAAATTCGAGGTTGTGGGGATAACGTTTCTTCCATGTTTTTGAGAGATTATGTTCACGGAGATTGATACGTAAGGTGCTCGAAGTGCACGTCACGGCGAGTTATGGGGAGGGCCACGTGATAATGCAGTGATAATATTATACACAGGGCAGAGATTCTACAGTCCCGAGATCTTCCTTTGATCGGGGTCGAGTTGAATGTCTTGAACGCCTCAAGGTATTTAGACGAGAAGGGTGTGGTCCATGTGGTTCCTGGAACTGGCTGACCCAATTATCAGCTGTTGGAACTGGTCATGATATACAGGGGCACAGTATGATCTTTGAAAGTCCTATACTTTAGATGCTGTAAGAACAAGTCAGAGAGCCAATGGCAAATCGTTTTGACAACGGAGGATGCTAAAATTATGTTTGTTTTACAAGCGTCAGCTGCCCAGCGTCCTGTTTGAAGCGCATGGCTGTTAATGGATCTCGACACAAGCGATACTTCGAGATAACGGTTGTAGAAGACTTATTGTGAACAAGTGAACATCTATAATTAAGACTTCGGATCATCACATAAAAATATTTCGTGGTAGAAAATTTAATAGGAGTAACCATGAACTTTAATACAACTCGTATTCGAGATTAATCGGACTATTGTCAATTCATAACTGTGGTTTATCATCGTGTCGGCCTACTATTCGGCATATACTTTAGGTATATGTCAGACATTGTGATACTTCAAGTACTGACATGACCTCATTGAAAGCTTGTCGTACATACGATTACTAAATATGCATCTATATAGACTTTCCCTGGATTGAGGTCATGTGTATAACGTACTTGCTGAACGTGGTACACTCTATAATGGCGTTCACACCTCGCACCTTCTGCTGGAGGACATCTCGTGCAACAGACAACATGAGCACGTCGGGATGACTGCACACATATAAACAGTAACAGCTTTGTGGATGTACACAACACGCGACGACAAACTGTTGTGAAGTGAAGGTTCGGAGCAGACAGGTAGTTGTGCTAAGTGACCGTCAGGAACAACTCACTGTCAAGAGAAACGCATCTGTAGATGGCGTCTCAGGAAATATTGATTTGATGTCACAACTGGGACCGCGGCCATTGTCTTCACGAACAATCAGCATGTTTTTCAGAGGTAGGTCCTTTCCTTCTCGGTTGTAGGGAACTTGGCATGTGTAGCTATTCCTGTAGCAACTGTTCGGAGATCTGGCACGGACTGTGGATTATAGTGCTGTGATGTATATAAACACAGGTCAAAGTACCTACCGATAATGTGGCAGTCATATTATGAAGAGAGAGATATATTGTTTGTTATTTTGTTGTTTATTTGTGTGTATATGTGCGTATGAGTGTGTGTGTTGTTTGGATGGGATAGGGTAGGTATGTGTGCGTGTGTGTGTGTGTGTAGTGTTAGTTGAGTGTGTTTTGGGTCCATGATGGGTTTTGTTTGAGGGATGTATCTTATTTTGGACGATGAACTCTTGGTAACAGTTACAGTCACCTCTTGATAATTACATCTGATGGGTAAAATAATTGAATTTGAGGATTAACTTTACTATCGTGGGCCTGCAGGTTAAGACTGATCACTAACACTCGAAATGCAACACAAGCCCCACCCATTCTATTATCAGGCAATCAGGAACGATATTCCGGTAGTGGGCGTGGTCCATTTGTGCGCTGTATTGGACCATAAACGCAACGGTTGAGTTGATCGGCCAATCCTGTTCCATGAAAGCAGATACAATTTTATGATCGGTGGCGACCGATTACAATGTTTGGAGGATTAATAATTGCGGAATAATCATTACAAATATTGCGTTCCATTTCCTCTCAACGTTGTCGCAGTTTACCGCAGGCGATTAATATTCACTTAAACCTCCGTAGTCGGACACTTCAATCTTGAATCCCCTCCAGCCCATGTTTATTGATAGGATTGTCTATAAACAAGGGTTTATTGGTGAATTCTTAACCCCACATAGAAGCCTTTGCTTAACTGTAAAATACTTGGTTGTGGACCTCGCAGGAAGTTACAGAAGTATGTCCATGTCAAAGACTTCTGGCTAATTTGACTTGACCTTGACCCCTACTGTCCGTGGCTGTCAATGTTGTAGTTGACCGTGCTCCTGACAGGCTACCGGACGCTAGATGACATCCCCGATCTATGATGCGGTTCAGCAATATCCTGTAGATGTCCTGGGGATGAGGATGCCGAAGTGCCTCAATGTCAACCACTGAAGACAGACGTCTTTTTTTTACTGCAGAAAAGCCAGTATTTGATGGCCCAAGGGACTCGTCACTTCGATGGCCTGTCAGTTTCAAGATTTCATGGCTTTTGAAGCCAGCAAGAGAACTGTGGCACTTCTGGAGCTGACTATGGAAAACTGTTAGGGACATTCTGGTGATATCGACTTTTGAAAACGAGACAATATGCCAAAAAAGCGAGAATTTAGTCAAATCCGGCGCTACAGTATTCCATACCTGACACAATGGTCCTGTATGATGTGCTTATGTGTGAGGCTTGTGAAATGTATTTCATCATGTATTTGTGTGACCTTTAAGCAATTTTCTACCATCAACATCATGAAGTTGGTGTTTGACAGAGATTTGGATGAATATATAGTATAGTTAACGTAAGTTTCAATAAGGAAATGATCTAACAATGAGAATTGTCAAAACACTGAGCTATTTCGATTTGTATGTGAAGAGATGTCCCATCGCTACGTGTTGGCAACTCAGCAAACCAGTCTGTGTTTCGTCTTTGGACGTCACAATCATCGCCTGAACACCGAATATCAAATATGCGGCATTTCCCTACAATATACTTTGGCACTGAAGAAAGTATCAGATGCCTCGGTTCCAAAGAGTCTGACATCTGAAACATAATCCACCGTTCACAACATATCTCGTGAAAATCTTGCTGTGTTCGACCATGTATGAAACACTCGAATCCCAAATCCGCCACAAACGATGGAGCGATAGAAAATGAAAACACTATGGACAGCCAAGGGAAGAACTGGAATATAATCACTCCAAAATATTCGACAAAAGTGTAAAAGTGTTAATGTCGTTCAATTAGAGACTCAGAACTTATCTGTCACCCCTCATATACATCAACTCGGCACCTCTTGTTCGTTACTACTGTAAATATAAATCCACAATTCCACCAGAAACAATACATGCAAGGGTGCTGCACTGAAGAGTAGTAAAGCTTCTTAATGATAATAGAGGGATAGAAATCGTTTAAGTCAATCCGTATATTGGACAGTGAGTGAGTGAGTGAGCTATATGGCGGCGATCTGTAAATAATCGACAGCATGAGCATCGATCTACGCAAATGGGAACCGATGACATGTGTCAACCAAGTCAGCGAACCTGACCACCAAATCCCGTTAGTCGCCTCTTACGACAAGCATGGGTTACTGAAAATTCATTCTAACCCGGACCTTCACGGGTCAACATATTGGACAGTAGTGAAATGTGTTGTATGCTTTTTGCTATAATATTCCAGTAGTATCACACCGGTGACACCCCAAAATGGGTTTCATACAATGTGTACAGGAGACTGAACACGGACGTTCGGCGCGACGAGCGAACACTTTCACCACAGGGCCACCCAAGCGCCGCTGTCTCCGTGCGTGTAAGAATATATAAGGTCTTTATGGACTGGTGCATGAATAACTGTGACTGAGGGTCGGGGGGACTGTACCAGATGGTGCGTTCTGGCTGACTCGTATATGATGGCTTTTTGACACGATGACAAACGCCATCATGATGTCTTTGTTTCCGGTAATCAACCTAATGGACATTTGGCATGTCTGGTACACGAATGTCCATTTACGTCAATTTAACGCGCCATGTAATCTGTTGTTGTAAGAAACAATGCTTAATTTCACAGGCAAACAATTTCGTTTACAATGAACTTATACGGAATATACATCAATTTATCTATTTCCGCCACTTTCACCTCGGATAATGGTCGTGAATAGCCAGATGTAAGGCTTCACATTGTACCATGTATCTGATTTTCCGATACTACCACAAGCGACATCTAGTGACACCATCAAATCACGTTGAAGCTATGTGTAACCTACATTATCTTGGCGTGAAATAGTCGCCGGAATGGAACAGCTGGGCTTTAAAACGACAACCGGTAATCGGGAGATGAATGTTTATCAGAAAGTGGTAGATTTAGGCTGTCATTCTTTGGCTCGTTAATACCTCATGCGCTACACGGATCAATAACAAAGAGTTTTGACGGTAATCACAATGGTTAGAGTTTATGGTTCTCTCTTGGTAAACTTCAAGACATATTTCACTACTATACGATTAACACTTTAATCCACGGGTAATAAATGTTCGTTAATTGTTTACTCATCCAACTACTTCTCGATCAATTGATTTTAAACATGGCCGTCTTCAGGCAGCCATATTGAAAATTTAATCCAGTTTTATATGACCATGTGTAATAAAGACCTAACAAATTAACACCATGTCTACCATGCAAAGTTTATTTTATGTGCGTACTTATAGCTTGGAACTATTAGTTTTAATAATCACACCTGGACTGGGGCAACCGAGAAAAATAACAATATTTTGGTCCTCTTCTCAGCCAAATATTCTTTCCTGACTATAACTAATGTGTAAGTAAGTGTAAGTGGTCCTAATGCGACTTTGTGCCAAAACAACATGTTACACGGTCTTTCTACACATTTTAACGTTTGTACGACATTTCCTTGAAGGGGTAGCATAATGGTTAACTGTTCGCTCGTCATGCGAATACCCGGGTTCGATTCCCAACATGGGTACAATACATGAAGCCCATTTCTGATGTTCCCCGCCGTGATATTGCTTGAATATTGCTAAAAGCGGCGTAAATATCAAACTCTCATTTCTTTGAAACAATAATATTTTGAGAATATTACAGAAATACAAGATTAACTACAGAGCTCCTTTTCCACCAAAGTGTCTGTGTGGAGAATTAACTGTGGTGTATGAACATGCAAAGTGAATGTAAGGAGGTGTTTGTAACTCTCCCCAAGACATCTGTTTGAAGATCGAACTCTACGAGTGTTTTCTTTGAGCTGTGCAGCATTGTTTCAGTGGAAATTCTTCACGATTATGGACAATTTTTTGTCGCTTGGAGTCCTGTGCCTATGAGCTGACTTTAATTAATGTAACGACCGGAATCCCACGCGCTAATTGTTGCAGCAACGGCGACATCCGAACTACGTTGTCAAACTCGACTTATCTTCTGTGTGCACCATCACGGGGGATGTACTATAACATAAAAACGAATTTGACCGGGACAACAATTAAGATTGATGCGGTCACCAGATGTTCACATGTTTTTTGACAGACTTAATAAAATATCAGTTCTGCGGGCAGCAGATGCTGCTGATTGAGCAGGACATGTTTACCCTATATTCATACCCATGAAGATCCCGGTTAGAATTTCTCTTCAGTAACCCATGCATGTCGCAAAAGGCGGCTAACAGGATCGGGTGGTCAGGCTCGCTGACCTGGTTGACACATGTCATCGTATCCCAATTGCGTAGATCGATGCTCATGCTGTTGACCATTTGATTGTCTGGTCCAGACTCGATTATTTACAGACCGCCCCCATATAGCTGGAATATTGCTGAGTGTGGCGTAAAACTAAACTCACTCACCCTTTACGCAAACATCTGGTGTCATCACTAATTTTCCATCATCCATCGAAATATTTTTTTCAGGTTTTTCCTTTTTTTCCTTTTCCCAATGGAATCTGTCGTGGATAATCGTGTCTGACTATTGCCTGTCGTTGGCGTGTTATAATTAAACCCGAGGGCAATGTTAAACTTGTGAGAGTCAATATTGAAATGAATCCATGATGCCGTGTTTATGGTGGGGATAGTGACGCAGCTCCCCACACTCGGAGGTCGGAGAGGATGAGGATGGGGACCATTATCGAATCTTATAGATCTTAGTTTCAAATCAAACATGCGCACTCGTTTTAATTTGTATTGCCATGGTTACGCCGCGTCAGTCGTAATGTGTGAATGTTCCTGCAAAATTGCCCCTATTACCGTATTGGTTGTGAGATCGAAAACATTCCAAAACCGATTTCCTGACATCGAGACTCTAGTTTCTGTCTTAGCCAGTTCTTGCCCTGTCCCTATCATCAACTGATGACGGTGTCTCCAATGCCAGGCATCACCTGAGCAGTCTGCTTGGAGTGATTGACGATTGATTACCTAAGACCAACCCTCGTGACAAGAACAATGAGAGTATATTGAGAGTCCAATACCGTATTACCTGCATTTAACTCAAACTCAAACTCAAGCTCTTTATTCTCTACAAACYRYYATTAACGGCGGTACATGAGATAAACGTATATACATTTACATAATATACAAGACAGCAGCTTACACGATAGAAAGATATAAGATAATTGCAATATTTCATTTTTTAAATGCATTAAATACATGGTTCAGTAATTTAGAAAG
>VKKT01000638.1:40602-50806 GCA_008038995.1 Haliotis laevigata | reverse complement strand
ATCTAATTCCTTTAAAAATGCAATAATTAAATGAGAACTTATATTATTAAAAAGATCCTTCAAAGTTCGTGATTTGAAATAGTTATCCTTTGTGATGGAATATTCAACACAGTCAAGGTTTAATATTAAAGAATTCAAACCACAAAAAAATACATTTTAAATTCAAGATATCGATCAAACATGAACAAAACATGTTGTAGCCGTAGAAGCCATTGTCCCTGAATAACAAACCCAGCAATATCAAAAACCCAACAAATCCACAGAGACCTCCTCTCAAGGTGAGACACCAGCTGTTCGGGAAACTGTTGAGAGTGACTCCGAATTAAAACACACTGGCAATAAATATCAATTAGTTCTCTCTTTGTCAACAGTGAATGTTATTCAGAGTGAAAATATAGCCGGTTTTATTCTACCCGCAGCTGAATGCCACACTTCTAAATAGCATTACATCATTATTTTCCTGAAAGCTCTTTTGACGTTTGAGGAGAGTTTAGAAGGGCAGCATGGTGTGTTCATGCTGCGGGTTATTGCCTTTCATTATGGAATGACACCTTAAAAGCTTTAGGTGTGTATTTCACAGAAGACAAATATATAGGTTTACAGCATTGCGTCATGTTGTGCGGAAAGATAAGTGAACAGATTATTTAACATGCAAGATGTGTCAGATTAATATACAGTAAAAACACGTTCCATGTGAAACATCAGAGGCTAACTGCATCCTTGTGTACATGCGAGTTGTCGTACACACTTAAGTTTGAATGTACGTGCCAGTGCAAGGTTTTCAAAGAGAAAGAGTCGTGATTCTGGGCTATCGAACCAGGAGTTCCCTGAATGTATATATGTATGATCAACTTCAGGGATCGCTGCTTTCAGTGATGAATGTGCATTGTGTGTAATGTGATATTCTATTTAGTAACAGCTTAGAGGAATTCCAAATAACATGCAGGTCAGACCAAAAGTACATGGTCACGGGAAAAGTGCTTACAAATTGTAAACCAAAAGCAGGGTAAATTTGTGTATCGAACACACGATTATGAGATCTCCCTTTCAGGAAGCAGGTCTGCACAGTTCTGTGTCACTTCCAGACTGGGCTACCACTGCTCCAGGATTCACTGTATAACTGCTGAAATGTTACCATGTTTCCAGTTCTTGTCAGGAGCTCCTCAGTAATGACATTGTCCCTCTGTTTTGGTTTTCTCAAAGTGCAACAGAACTGTGACAGCATGAACATGGAATGTGGAGAGCTGGGACACACTAAGTAACCCGTCATAGCTTATCTGTTCTTACACAGGAATAACAATATTCATTCATTCCTACACACGAACAACTGCTCTCCCATGCATGTACATGAAAAACAGTGTTCTGTCATACGCCCATGCCTACACAAAAACTACAGTGACCTTCCGTGTTTGCACCAGAACAGCAGTGGATCTCAATGCCTACCCATGCACAATAGTAGTTTTAATTGCCTACTGATGAACAGCAGTGCTCGTCCATGCCTACACAAGAACAACGGCGTTCCCAATAGACACACGAGAACAACAGTGTTCTCCAGTGCCTACACATGATTATCATTGGGTTTCAATGCCTATACTGTACAACAGTGTTCACCAGTGCCTGCACATGAACAACATTGCGTTTCAATGCCTACACTGTACAACAATGTTCACCAGTGCCTACACATGACCAACATTGGGTTTCAATACGAACACTGTACAACAGTGTTCACCAGTGCCTACACATGACCAACATGGGGTTTCAATACGAACACTGTACAACAGTGTTCACTAGTGCCTACACATGACCAACATGGGGTTTCAATGCCTACACTATACAACAGTGTTCTCCAGTGCCTACACATGACCAACATTGGGTTTCAATGCCTTCGCTGTACAACAGTATTCTCCAGTGCCTACACATGACCAACATTGGGTTTCAATACCTGCACTGTACAACATTGTTCACCAGTGCCTACACATGACCAACATGGGGTTTCAATGCCTTCGCTGTACAACAGTGTTCTCCAGTGCCTACACAGGACCAACATTGGGTTTCAATACCTACACTGTACAACAGTGTTCACCAGTGCCTACACATGACCAACATTGGGTTTCAATGCCTTCGCTGTACAACAGTGTTCTCCAGTGCCGATACATGACCAACATTGGGTTTCAATACCTACACTGTACAACAGTGTTCTCCAGTGCCTACACATGACCAACATTGGGTTTCAATACCTACACTGTACAATAGTGTTCTCCAGTGCCTACACATGACCAATATTGGGTTTCAATACCTACACTGTACAATAGTGTTCACCAGTGCCTACACATGACATACATGGGGTTTCAATGCCTTCACTGTACAACAGTGTTCTCCAGTGCCTACTCGGCAGTATTCAAATGTATTCTTTCATACAAAACACGAACACATGAGGGTTCATCGAGAATACCCCAACACTCCATAGAAACTTCACAGAAAGACTATACTGTAAATCTCTGTAACACATTTGTAACACATGTAGAGGTGGGTAAGTCAGGGAGATATTTGGTACGGCAAAACATCTTCCACACAGTTGCTGCAATCAGTTTCTCCACCGTCATATGTCACTGCGAGGGAGTGTTTTGTCATTCTCTCCATCTTTGCCCGGAAGACCAGTAATCACAGGTGTTGCTGCAGCGGATCCAGAACGCCATTCAGTTTTAGATACATGCATGCATGCATTGTAGATTTGTTCTAAACGTGTCCGTAGACCGTCTGAACACTACGTTAGACTATAGAATTAATCATTCCATCCCAAGAGGAATGAGTTCTGGAAATATTATCACATCATCAAGTTGTTACAGCACTGATGAGTGTAGAATGGGTGACTGAAAAAACTAACCTCTGTAGAATATGCAAAGCAATAGAGACAATGAAGACGGATTAGGCCTACCCAGACAGTAGGTTCGATTGGTTTTGTGTTGGTAGATTGTGAGAGGCAATGTGACTTTTAAACTTCCTAAATATCGCGGCGAAAAACTCTTCTTTCCGAGTGGCGAAATATGTTTACAACACAGGTGGGCGTGGGTGTGGGTCTGTGTGGTGGTTGAGCTTAGATAGAGTGGCAATGTATCCTTGCAGCATTTTAAGTTGTCTAAACGTCAGAACAGGAAGTTAATTAGTAAATCCTCCCGTGACTAATCGTATCAAATATGCACCTGGTAACACTCTACAACTGACACAATCACCAGACTAGGTCACATATTTACAGCTTGATATAGCCGAGTCTGTATTGCCTTGTGTTTCACCAACATATCAAACAGTTCAGTGTTGATTCACCCAGGAACCAGGGTGTAACGTGCAGCAGATGTAATCTTTTGACATGTTTCCTATATACACGTGCTTTAACAGCCTTAATGCTTGTTCTGTTCCATGCAAACAGACCTAAAACTCAGTGCTCTACCTTTACTGATACATCATCACAACAGCATAAAGGTCAAGTAATATCATATGTCCATCATATAGAATTGTTGTCCATGTATGTCTTTAAGTGGAGCTCAGTTGAAGTGCCAGTGGAGACTAAGATGTTCCTGTACAGAAGATGTGCTGGTAGATCACACATCTTGCAAATCAATGTGACAAAGCCCTTTCCAAAATAAAAGAATGCATTGCCAAATTAGTGCATTAACCTTGGTTAGGTAAAGAAATAGGGTTACCGTCGGGTTCAAGATTATAGCAACTTATATGTACCCTGCCGCAGGTTATCCTGAATTCCTCCCTGGACGCCAGATATACTAATCACGACCCCTACAGTCCTTATTTTACCCTCCTAGTGTCGAGCGCCAGAGAGAGACAGAAGTACAACCATTGAACATCTTCCCATTTGTCGCGGCCAGGGATCGAACCGATATTCCGTTCCCCGACCAAACGCTGTATTCACCAGACCACGAAAACGGTTCAGTACAGTCATCATGTCGCATTACAATTAACAGTTTGAAACTTTATATTTAATTCGGTCACATGAATATATTAAACCTAATATTCAGGTTTGTGATACCCCATAAAAGAAAATACTGGAAGTTCTTTAAATCAATGAACCATTTCCTCCAAGTGTCAGTTACATGTATTCAGAACCACGATTTGCTGTTCAATACAAGCCTCATATAACAGCATTTCATGACTGACAGTGTAGTGTGTATGTCCCTATGGAACTTGACCGATGTTGGAGGGGATTAGCCAAACAGCTGATCAATGTCTGACCACGATGCTTGCTACACATATGTCTCTGGTTTCTTAAATATCGATCA
The DNA here is from genome assembly GCA_008038995.1 of Haliotis laevigata. Classification (NCBI taxonomy): domain Eukaryota; kingdom Metazoa; phylum Mollusca; class Gastropoda; order Lepetellida; family Haliotidae; genus Haliotis; species Haliotis laevigata. The sequence goes on along the minus strand of VKKT01000638.1, from coordinate 46,517 downwards.
TTCTTAGCAGATAAGTGACCTTTAGTAGCCCCAGATCGTTAAGTGTGTTCGTTAGAGAGGTGTATTGAAGTAAGTTATATGAAATACATTAATGTTGGAAGCTGTGCTAAATCAAGGACAAAGGTTTTACTTGACATTTCATCTCGATGTTGATTGCCCTTACTTATTCTGCGGAAATGCATTTCCTGTCATAGTTTAGGTTTTGATGTATAATACTTACCATATCCAAAGATATTTATATCTGTATGGAGGAACAGGAAGTTAATTATATATCTGTATGGATGTATTCAAAGTTGGATGCTACCACTTTATGTCACAAATGAAATGTATTGGTTTCAACGCATTGCACGTTGAAGTATGAATGTAAATGACATTATATCAACGCACTCTGACCTCGCACTGCAAAAAGACCCCAAAACACTAAATATCGAGATAACTCGATGATCAAGACTAATCAGAACCGTTTTGTTTCCCCACAATCTGGCGCAGTCTGCAGAGTAGAGTAGGGTCCGCTGTAGTTTCACAACCTGTCACTTGGTACAGGAAACATAATCACGTTTGGTCCATTGTTTGAAGCGAATATTTTAACCTCGACCGTAAGATACTGTCGTTATGCTTCGAGTGCTTGACATTGATCCCTACAAACATCTACGTGGCAAACAGGTGTGAAGGACATTCATTAAAACTCCATAGCCTTGCGTCAGAGCGTGAAGGCACGACCTCCGATAAATCCATGTTGCGTTTCCTCTTCTATAGATAAAGGATTGATTGTCACTGATGACCCCAGGGGTGACCAGGAGAGAATATGTTTCGATTGCTTGTCCTAAGCGGCAGCGAAGTAGGATGGAGTGGTCAAGCTCGGTCACTTGGTTGATTGCTTATCATTATATTCCGACTAAGATGCTGCTAATATATAGTAAGGATGGTAGCGAAAAATGAAATGCACAAGTAATCGTAAGGGGAAGCAGTGAAGATCCGGGTTAGAACTGATCTTCAGCAACCCATGCCTGCCGTAAGAGGCGAGTAAAGGGATCGGGTGGTCAGGCTCGCTGACTTGGTTGACACATGTCATCGTATCCCAATTGCGTTCACCGACGCTCGCGTTGTTGATCACTGGATTGTGTGGCCCAGGTTCGATTATTATAGCTGGAATACAGAGTGCGGCGTTAAACAACAAACAAACAAGACGATGGTAGTAGAGTTTATACAGGTATCGTGGCTGTGTTTAAGAACTTACGTTTGCAATGTTTTAAAGATTGATATGACATATCGTCCCTGACATATTTGTAATTATTTGACCAAATCCCATTTTCAAGTCAACGGTGTATACTTGTTTTGCCCGACTGACAAATAACAAATACAAATAACTGCTGACGTGTCATGTATTCATACACATGTCTATCGTGTTCCGTTTGTTTTGATTGTTTACAGTCAACGTGTAACACGAGTTGTTTCGTGTTGAAAGAATCGATATTTTGTCCATGTACTTCATGAAGAGGTTTCCCCAGATCCGCTCCTTTGTCCCATGAGAGAGCAATACATGACGAAATATGGTGACATTCATGAATATCCACCAACAGATATGACCACTTCACGATCTAATGCAATTGATAAATACAATTATTTTGTTGCCTATAACGAGACCAGTTCACTGTATTGTAATAAGACTTTGACCCATGGGGGATTTATAGCCATGTTCATTATGACGTCCTCGTGAAGTGTTGACACAAGCCTGCCAGACTGACTCCCATGAAACATCCTAAAGCTCGAAACCATTACGCTGTAAACGCTATAAAGTAACACTGTAGGACACCAGGTTGCCTGGCTACATCCGTGCACTCACTGATCGAGAATTTCATGTCCACGATATACAACTTCGAGCACACCAGTTGGTATTTCATGTTGACCAAGCTCGTTTGGAAAATGCGGACATAATGGTAAAGCTAATGTTATTTAAATAAATAGTTTCCAAGACCTTGCACTACCTTGCTCACTGACCGAAATGATTGGGTGAAGCCAGCGTATCCGGTACGCTGGCCATAATACATGTGTTCGATCATGTAGAAGATATTATTAGTCTCACTGATTAACGATTACCGAAAGTCTTCATGCAACGATGCAAATTGAATGGGCTGTCGTCTGTTGAAGTGATTGGTATAATACGAATTTCTTCACATATAACGAGACCTCGCGATAGCGATATTATCCTTATTACCATCCTAAGCTATGTGACCTGTTTACCATGGGTTCCTGGTTTCCGAAAATATAACATGTCAAATCCTGGAGTAACCTAATTCTCGATTATTCGTCGAAACCAATTCCATTAGGTATAAAAGTTAAAATGGCGGTGATAATGATATGAATGGATCACTGAAGWTKGGTGATGACACCAGGGGCTAAGACATCAGATTGGATGTTASGTCTCTYTATGGATTGACTACTATGAAGCATTTCATTATCTGCATCTRTTAAAGTCTCCATGTTAWTGCATTTATCTGCATGACAGATCACCACAGATGTTATTGAGTGATTCTGTGACTTAAGTCAACTTCCATTGCCATGTGTCATTTATCAACCTTGACGTCAAATTCAAAGTTGAAATAATCCTAATAATAATAGGATTGATTAACAAAAATAATTCATTGTTTTATTCATCGATATTATTTATGTAATCCGTGTCGAGATTTAACAGAAATATGGAAATAAAAATTAAACTAATTAAATTAAAACTATTATGAAAAATGACATTCAGTGTTATCGCTGATATCGGTTTCACAAGGAACAAGGTATTAGACAAAGGTTAACATTGTAAATACTTACATCATGATGTCATATGTTTCCTGTCAACAAATACCAGTGCCAGACTTCATAATGTCGTTATGTCCATGTGTCAGGTGTACAGTATTTATTAAACCTTCACTGACATTAACTGCAATCATTATAGATACTCGCATTTTACACACCCATTACAGATTCGGATACGAGTGGTTGTACAGGAGCCTCTTGTCACTTGATATCAGCCCTGAAACTTTGTTTATAGCTGGAATATCGATTAAGTTCTCATTCGTCTTTAGTAGGGTTGACACTTACAAATAACACAGACAATATGTCGACAGTAATCTTACCCGTACTTGTTTTTCGTGTACCATTATGGATAGGTTAATCCCAGCACTGCTATATATGGCTTTGGGAACGAGTAAACACTCAACTTATGTCACTTGTAATGAGTACTCTTGCGTACAGTTTAGTCAGAAAGTGGGCGTATTCTCCATCTACGATGTAACGATTATGAATTGAAATCTTCAATCTTATGATGGCCACATTGGGTTCATTGTGAATAAGGTTTTAAAGTCATGGTAACAAACAGGATGTTGCGTCAGACAGAAGTTAGTGAAATCTCATGTTGATGGAGTCGCAAAAGCTTGTTAAATAATGACGATATCAGTTGTTTGCGAGAAGGTGAGCGGATCCTGCACCATCGGTAATATGTCAATAATATGTGGAATGACCTTCCTGTAACTCTGAGGAATGCATGATAGAAACCAATATGTGAAATGCTGAACTTCCTTATTGATATCATCTGTGCGAAATTTGGTAGGATGGCATTTGGGCAAGACGTAGGCATACCCATGGGCACCAATTGTTCTCCCGTTGTTCCTCATCTGTTCCTATGCAAGCGAATNCATGTCCACGATGTACAACTTCGAGCACAACAGTTGGTATTTCATGTTGACCAAGCTCGTTTTGAAAATTCGGACATAATCGTAAAGCTAATGTTATTTAAATAAATAGTGTGCACTACCTTGCTCACTGACCGAAATGATTGGGTGAAGCCAGCGTATCCCGGTACGCTGGCAATAATACATGTGTTCGATCATGTAGAAGACATTATTAGTCTCACTGATTAACGATTACCGAAAGTCTTCATGCAACGATGCAAATTGAATGGGCTGTCGTCTGTTGAAGTGATTGTTGTAATACGAGTTTCTTCACATATAACGAGACCTCGAGATAGCGATGTTATCTTTATTACCAACCTGAGCTATGTGACCTTTTTATCATGGGTTTTTGGATTCTGAAAATATAACTTGCCAAATCCAGGAGTAACCTAATTCTCGATTATTCGTCGAAACCAATTTCATTAGGTGTAAAAGTTAAAATGGCGGTGATAATGATATGAATGGATGACTGAAGATATGTGATGACACCAGGGGCTAAGACATCAGATTGGATGTTACGTCTCTAAATGGATTGACTCCTATGATGGAGTTTATTATCTGCATCTGTTAAAGTCTCCATGATATTGCATTTATCTGCATGACAGATCACCACAGATGTTATTGAGTGATTCTGTGACTTAAGTCAACTTTCATTGCCATGTGTCATTTATCAACGTTGACGACAAATTCAAAGTTGAAATAATCCTAATAATAATAGGATTTATGAACAAAATTAATTCATTGTTTTATTCATCGATATTATTTAATTAATCCGTGTCGAAATTTAACAGAAATATGGAAATAGAAATTAAACTAATTAAATTAAAACTATTATGAAAAAGGACATTCAGTGTTATTGCTGATATCGGTTTCACAAGAAAAGGAACAAGGTATTGAGACAATGGTTAACATTGTAAATACTTACATCATGATGTCATATGTTTCCTGCCAACAAATACCAGTGCCAGACTTCATAATGTCGTTATGACCATCTGTCAGCTGTACAGTGTTTATTAAACCTTTCACTGACATTAACCGCAATCATTATAGGTACTCGTATTTAACACACGAATCACAGATTCGGATACGAGTGGTTGTACTGGAGCCTCTTGTCACGTGATATCAGCCCTGAAACCTTGTTTATAGCTGGAATATCGATTAAGTTCTAGTTCGTCTTTAGTAGGGGTGACACTTACAAATAACACAGACAAAATGTCGACAGTAATCTTACCCGTACTTATTGTTCGTGTACCATTATGGACAGGTTAATCCCAGCACTGCTATATATGGCTTTGGAAACGAGTAAACACTCAACTCATGTCACTTGTAATGAGTACTTTTGCGTACAGTTTAGTCAGTAAGTGGGCGTATTCTCCATCTACGATGTAACGATTATGAATTGAAATCTTCAATCCTATCATTGCCACATTGGGTTCATTGTGAATAAGGTTTTAAAGTCAGGGTAACAAACAGGATGTTGCGACAGACAGGAGTTAATGACATCTCATGTTGATGGAGTCGCAAAAGCTTGTTAAAAAATGACGATATCAGTTGTTTGCGAGAAGGTGAGCGGATCCTGCACCATCGGTAGTATGTCAATAATATGTCGAATAACCTTCCCGTAACTCTGAGGAATGCATGATAGAAACCAATATGTGAAATGTTGAACTTCCTTATTGATATCATCCGTGCGAAATTTGGTAAGATGGCATTTGGGCAAGACGTAGGTATACCCATGGGCACCAATTGTTCCCCCATTGTTCCTCATCTGTTCCTATGCAAGCGAATCGCTTGTGTTGGCAAATTTCTAACAATGGAACGTTGCCGTAAGGTTGACTTGTGCTCCAGGTATATGGATCTTCTGATATCGATCTATAATGGTCAAATAGGCTAATCCCTTACTGGTTTACACAACGGACGTTAAAAGCTAAAGAGAGCAAAGAAAACGTTTCAACGTTATCATTTTTTAGAGGCTGCATTGCAACTGAAATGGCTTCATCTTTCCAAAACATAACCTTCTTTTGATGTCAAAACAATACGTCCAGCAGCTCCAGCCTTTCGTATTTCGAGCATATTGCTTCCACGAAGATTTCCCGATCCTCAAATTAACTATCACGAATACCTCTGCAGCAGAAAATGCCTTCGTTTCCGTGATATTCTCCCCTGTTGGTTCAGTCTTCCACGACATTACACAAT
>VKKT01000638.1:23452-35693 GCA_008038995.1 Haliotis laevigata | reverse complement strand
GGATTTCAGAAAAGAATCTGACATAGCAGAAAGCAATCGATATGAATTTTGAGCTCTGTCTCTATCGCGAGATGATATTGGTATTACCTTTGGAGTATTGCATTAAGCACGTTGCACAGGCGCGGTTCTTGGGGGAGACTGCATCATTATGTAGCCGACCACCAGAGGATGGGCGTAGGTCTGTTCAAGATTAGGTTTGTATACGATCCTGAAATTATTTGATCACTGGACCAGCTATGTCTTGTGTTCATCAGCCAACTAATAGCCTTTCCGTATCGTGGTTTATTCCTGTCTGTGCTAGTCTGCGTTGCGTACCTATTATAATATTTCTTTCTTCAGATAATTGTGTAAAGCGTGAAAATTCCCACAGTGAGAAATTCATTGTCCGTGTTTGTCTACCTTGTAAATGTCAGTCCGAGCTGGTCTGTTTTGGTCTGAGCTGGTCTGTTCCGGTCACTGCTAGTGTATGCTGACCTTTGTTCGTCTGAATTGGTCTGATCTGGTTTGTTCTGGTCACTGCTGGTGTGTGCTGACCTTTGTTGGTCTGAGCCGGTCTGTCCCGGTAACACATTTCTTTAGATAAATGTGTAAAGCGTGAAAATCCCCACAGTGAGAAATTCATTGTCTGTGTTGGTTTACCTTGTAAATGTCAGTCCGAGCTGGTCTGTTTTGGTCTGAGCTGGTCTGTTCAGGTCACTGCTAGTGTGTGCTGATCTATGTTAGTCTGTATTGGTTTGAGCTGGTCTGTATTTGTGTGAACTGGTCTGTTCCGGTCACTGCTGGTATGTGATGACCGATTTTGGTCTGTATTAGACTATGTTCTCGTGTTCAGATTTATGTTGTACTATTGCTGGCCTTCATTAGTGTGTGGTGGTGTGTGTTTATGTGTTTGGGCTGTGATGTTCCATGATGCATTTGTCTTTTGGTCGAACACCTGTGTAGCAAACTAAAGTAATTGTCAATTCGTCCTACACATGGGGCACTGACACGCAAAATCGGTGGTATTTACGTGGAGTTGCAATAAAGCGATGTTTTTATTAACCTTCTCTTGAGAAGCCACCAAATGTTGCTTGCACGGAAGCTCCACAATCATGAACTGGGTTCCCACAGTTGGTCAAGTATCTCTCATTGTGTTCTCCACCCTGGAGACATATTTCTTTGGTGGCAATAACTCATACATCGCACTCACGCTTCTGACTCCAAGATATTGTTGCTGGAGACACTGAAGTCACGACAGAGGATGCTGGGCGAGAACAAGGTAGCGTGCTCCCATCACAGATGAAACACCCAACATTAAAGGAGAGCTATCTATATACATCATCCTGTAGGAATACGGCTTGGGGCATTTGCTTTGAAAGTACATTTAATGTTGTAGTATTTGCTAAATTACCCCGTGTGATATAAAAGAAAAAACAGATCACATTAAGAACATTCATGTAAAGCTTTGATGAGACTTAAGACAGGTTTTCAAAGTTCTGTGGTCTGTTTTCTTGTATCCTGTCTGTGGGTATGTGTGGCAGTTACATTAAACTACAATACATTGAAACAGAGGACATGCAATGACCTGTCTATGATCTTTTAACTTTAACCATCTGTGCCGATGCATCCATGCGAGATACAATCCACCTCGCACCCTCAACATTATGCAATCTATCATCCTTCTGTTCACACTTTGTCAACCTTTTCTTGTGTTACAGGTATATATCCCAAATCAACAGGATTAATGAACGACCATACATATGATATAGTCACAAGATAGAAAATGGACACCTTAAGCACAAAATACTTACGATCATGGTAAAAGAGCTTATATTTGAATCAGTCTTGTCACTTTAGTAACAACACCGTCATCACTGTCTTTGCCGGATGTCGTTAAATGAAGTGAAGAGCTTGTCTAGCATGCGACACCTCAGTCCTATTCAAACCTCTCAGTTACACATAGTTTACTGGAGAGACTGCATCGTGAGAACTGCTCCTCACAAGTCGATGTGTTGCTCAACTCGTTGAACTCCCTATCATCAACCGTCGTTGACCCAGACGATGTGCCATTTCTGTAATGAATCCACGACTGACCAACATTCCTTGGACACTTTCTAATCTTACAATACGATCCTTTTTGGTTCTGTTGCAAATGGAGTCAGTCCTTTAAGTGAAATATCTCTAAGCTGGTGCAGACTGCATTGATCTACATGGATGATACTTCGACCAAAGGAACCGATGGTTCAGTCATGGATATTTATAGATATATTTTGTGTTGGGGATGCCATGGGTAGAGAAGAAGCGATAAAAACGTAACCCCACGTTATGCCGATAAAACTATTTTATGGTAGACATATTAAGAACATTGTCATTATCTTCTCATCACTAACCAACCTGATGCCCGACGCATGGCTTGAGCCATTTGTTCTAGCGTCATTTCAGGTGAACAACTGATTAGTGTCCATTGGTGTTTTAGAGGCGAGAGCCACCCGAACGGAGGTTTTCGCTCGCCTTTACTTTATTGTATTTCATGGTCATCATATAATGGGAATCGTACAATCGACTCTGCTTATAGCAGAGATTTACAGTGAACCCACCTCAGTGTTTTCATTATTATATCTACACGCAAAAATTCAAATACTGTAGAACCACAGATGGCTGCAGCATTCTAAACACAACGCTGTCTCTATGTTGAACAATTTGCCATGACGTTTAGGTCAAACCGAGCTTGTCCTTTCTAAGACGATTTCAAACAATATTACACCATCCTTGCTTAAAAATTGTTACTTCCATCAAAATTACATTGAAGGCGTCAGAGGGACGTTTTGTGGAGGATACATCCAAATTCGATATTGATTCTTAAACCTATGCTAATGGTAAGATCGGGATCGTAACGTCGGCACAAATTGTTTGATCGGCATTCTTGAAGTTGTTGATTCACAAATGAAGCATACAATTTTATTGATGACAACTTCTTGTATATTGTATAGGGCGACATTTCGATGTAGATTGTTACACCGGGAATCAAGCTGAAAGTGACTTTAATCAAATGATGAGAAGTATATATGCATGGTATGTTTTGACGAACAGCAGATTAACATGATACGTTATGATGAACAGCAGATTAACATTAACAACAGCATGTAAATAAATAGCAAGTGGCATAATTGGAAGAGGCCAGTAGAAACTAAGGACCACAAACGCATATGCCGGTTGAGAAGAATTGATACTTTTCAAAACGAATGTTGTGTTAAATGCCAACACACTATCACCATATTTGCCTTGCGAGTTGGTATTCACAAGGCAGCAAGCACACTTTAACTGAATACATCGATCTCTATCGCACTCTTTAAGTCAAAACATAGCAAGGTCTCATCAAGGTCGTGTAAGCGCATATAAAATTTGTATATATCTATTGGAATACACCAACACCCTTGTCAGCAGTTTGACGCCGGAACAGGCAGACAAATATACATATAGTGCATTCTCAGATCACAGTCTCACTGTCATGGCTCAGCATTAAATGGCTCCGTCCCCATGATATCCTCCTGTACCTGTTCAGTCTTCCACAACATTACTCCAAGCCACCATGTCGCTTCACCTATAATCACTTAGAACATAAACGTATCGAAAAAAGGGTCTGCATTAAATACCAAAAAAAGAAACAGGATTTGCAACAAGAATTGCATCTAGTTATCTGAAAGGCTGCGGAACTGAAGTTTTGAAAGGTTTGCTTGAAAAAACATAACCCTCAACGTTATCGTGTAATCCATGAAACTCACTGTCTCCAAGTATAATGTTAATATTCTGGCCACATTGCGGGGTTTTAAAAGGACTTGTGTCCCTAAAAGTGTCAAATCAGCTATGATCGACACGATGTTGCATGGTCGATGTTGGAGTACTCTGTTTTTATTCTTTATATTTGCTTTATGCCAGAGCTCAGATAAGGCGACGTTTAGAGTGTTGAGTGCACAGGATATTAAACGGCAGGAATAGCCGAATTTATTCTCGATTATCTTTTTACAATACAAGAGAATATGACATGTTTGTCCAGCGGATACTGGTATAATTATGCATTTTCATGTTGCAAGCATGAAAATTGGCAAATATGTTGCTTACACTGTATATACAAATAAGATATAGATAGGGAGGCATTGAAAATTCAAGATGGCCGCCATTTTTCAAAATGACCGCCAATTTCCATTTAAAATTACACCGTCAGAGACTTAGATTCCATGTAAATTCCACAATTTACATACAATATGCATGAATTAGGGCAGATATGATGATTGTACTATAAAGCTAATATACAGAGGGGAGGGCATTGAAAATTCAAGATGGCCGCCATTTCCACTCAAAATTACATCGTCAGAGACTTAGATTCAAAGTCAATTCCGCAATTTTCATACACTATGCATGGAATTGGCCACCATTTTCCGTGATATTGGGAGTCAGCGTAAACCTAATCCAGATTCCCATGAATAATACTCATCTGGGATTTATTCACTTACCTACTCAGAGCAACATATGACGACATTATTGGGCACAGTCTACACCACAAAGACACAGTGCAGTGCACTTTAGGGCAGCTTTGAGATACTTGCATCTGCCACAACATCCTTTGGTGCAGCGACACTTCAACAGTTCTTGACAGGTCTTTGACACGACTGGTATTGTTGACCATAAGGGCTCCCACATGTTGGATGCATCGCGTTGCCGAATATGCACTGGCATCCATCTTGCATAGTTTGTAAGGTCAAAGGCAAACAACCACGGTGTCATGGCTTCTAGAAGTCTGATATACTCACAGAAATTTCCGCTTCTTAAGCATCCAACAAATGATAAGCGCAACAGTTCCAAGTTTAGAACCATCAACCAGAAATGGAATGTTGGGAATATCTTCGATATGGTGTTGATCCAGTCTTCAAATGTTGCTGAAGATTTTCCATGAGCCTCAAGAAGAAGATGATAAAGTGCACAAGCAGTGACCTCATGTGCTCGTCTAGTCCTTCTGACATGTGAACCTCGAAGGAATGAATCAGCTTTGCCAGAACCGGCTGCAACTATCATATCGGTCGATCCACTGTCCATGAGCCAGTTTCTAACACTTTGAGAAACGCCATCTCTATATGCAATCCTCCCATCATTATTATCATCTTGTCTTTACCATGTGTTGCTGGATACTGCCCCTGTATCTGCTTCTTTGAGGTAAGATTTTGCCTGTGCAATCACACCCATGCCATGTTTCAACATTGCAGCATGATAGTGGTATACGGCGTTGAAAAACCAAATGTTTTGACAGAACCGAACTCGGTCCTTTTCTGATATTTTAAACATGTTAGCAAATCCTTAGAATTTTTGAGAATCCACATGGTATTAATTCCGTTTGTTTCAAATACTTCCTGTGAATATCGAGAAAGTCCTTCCTCGATAGTATTAAGGATTATGATTAATCTTTGGTGGTACATTTGCTGGACACAGCGGAATATCTCTCTTTGTACGTATTTTTATGGAACAATATAATTTCAGAGATGGGCTGTAAAGAAGCGACAGAGCCTTTTCATAATCATAACAAAGCCGTCTATGATATGATTTCTACTATATCACAAGCATTCTTTTATGAACCATTATCGAATAGTTGCGATATTATATCAGTTGGTTGTCAAACACAAGAAACAAGAAACAGTTTCAATGTAGTAACATTTCTTGATAAAGTCTTGGATACATTTATGTTAATTCTAACTATGGGGAATGTACAGTACCTGTATTTTGCTCGATAGTTCAATTCTGTACTTGAGAAATACCAGACAAAATTGATTGGAGTTTCCTTGTCAAACTTTACAAATGTGTAGTACATTTAACGGAGAACGAAAAAAGTTCAATTTACAGTCACTAACACATATGAATAAATGAAAGTCAATACAAATCTGATATTCTGCTATCGCTGTCAAGTGACGATATTGGTACCAGGTTTTACAGTATTTCATTGGGCACGTTGCATAGGCGCTGTTCTCTGGGGAGTCTGCACCAACGTTTTGTGGCCAACCAGGGTATATGTCTAAAAACCGAGATTAGATTTGTAGATCACTATAATCATTTGATCTCTGGACCTGCTGGGTTTTGTTGTCATCAACCAACAAAAGGTCTTCGCCCATGCTTGTCTGTGATTGTCTCTACCAGTGGTATGTGCAAGTTCGCGGTAAATAACTATGATATTTCTTCGCAAATTCCAGTTTTAAAAGTGAAATATCCTACAGTGAGAAAATCATTTTATGATTTGTTTTTTTACTAAATCCGTTAGTCTGAACTGGTCTGTGTCAGTTTGTGTTGACACGTGTTGACCTTTACTGGTCTATTCTGGTCTTTGGAGATCTGTGAACTATCTGCTCTTCTCTGCTGGCCCACATTGGTCCAGCTTGTTATTGCAAGTCTACACTGCTTATTGGGTTCATGTCGGAGTATGTCTGTATGTCGGGTCTGTGATGGTCAATGTCGACTTTGGTCGTCTATCTGTCCAATCCCTTTGTTACAAACTTAAATACGTATAATGCGTCCAATACATGTGGACACTGACTTTGCATTTCAGCTGTGCAATAAAGCCATGTAACACAACACGTTTTGATAAACCTTCTTCTCTTGAAACCGCTAAATGTTGCGTGCACGAAAGTCCCACAATCTGTGTCCCCTGAACTGGATTCCCACTGTTGGTCGAGTATCTCTCATTGTGTTCTCCACCCTGGAGACATATTTCTTTAGTGGTAATAACTCATAAATCGCACACACGCTTCTGACTCCAAGATATTGTTGATGGAGACACTGAAGTCAAGACAGAGGATGCTGGGCGATAACAAGGTAGCGTGCTCCCATCACAGATGAAACACCCAACATTAAAGGAGAGCTATCAAGATATCAGGCTATGGGGATATAGTTGGAAGCATTTGCTTTGAAAGTGCATTAAATGTTGCCGTATTTTCTAAATTACGAAACATGTATAAAACGCACACATATAAAACTTTGATGACTGGCATTTTTATCTGGAGGACAGATTAAGGTTTTCAGCGTTCTCTGATCTGTTTTTGTGTGTCCTTTCTGTGGTCGTGTGCGTGACAGGTTACGCCACAGCATTGAAACAGAAGACATGCAATTACCTGTCTATGATCTGTTATCTTCAAACCATCTGTGCCGATCCATCAAAACAAGATGAAATTTTTCTATCCACCATCATCGTTCTATTCGCACTGCAACAACCTTCCATTGCCTCACAGGTGTATATCTCAAACCAATAGGACTGATAAACGTCCATACCTATGATACAGTAACAAGATAAAAACTGGACTGCATTTTAGCACAGAATTCGAGTGGTCAAGGAACAGTTTCTTTGACTTATATTTAATATTATGTACGTTCTTGCCTTATTCGTCACATCGGCCGGTTACAAACATCCAATTGGGCAGGAAGTGTACTGCAGCTTTACAAAAAGGCATGTACCAAAACGGCATACAACAATATTCGCTCACCCAGCCCATGGACTTGACAGACTGTCTTGTTCAATCAACGGGTTCCTATCCTCCACAAATCCAGAATAACATGGATAGTAATCATTAGTCATTACTTTTCATTATCGAATTGTAATTATGAACAAAACTGACACGGTTTCAGTCGACAAGTTTCTGTTGTAGCAACAAAAGGTATGATCTAGATTACAAGCGAGTTAGTTGGGATTTAGCAAGACTCTATAGTAACTTCATGGCGGGCAACACCATGGTCTTTACACATTGTACCCGTGTGTGTTATCGTACCTGGACCTTCTGCACAACGGACGAATGTTTTAACGTCAAGGCTACCAAAAGCATCACCTGGCTACTACCAATATAGAGAAAGACTGACATGTATGTGTCTGTGTCTGTGACAGTGCGGATCATGTCTATCGTCATGCCATTATCGGTTATTACATATTTACAATTTATTAGAATTATAGCGTATTTATATAATTCATCAATGCTTGTAGTACTATTACTTAATAGTCCATAGTGATTTTGAAAATTGGTTAAAATGACAACAATAAAAGGATGTGCATTTTTTCCACAAAAGCGATTATAGAATCCAATCATGCTGATTAGGAACAATAGACTGTATAGCTTTCGTCGTCACCCTGACGTGGTGATGAGGATGGGTTCCCAAATGATGCTTCTGCTTCCCCTTGTCGGTCATAGCTCCCTGGTCTTTCATTTGCTCGCACAAAAAGCGTTGCTAAATGCCCTTGAGTCGACTGCTTGAGTACTTGTGTTTTCTGATGTAGTTGTCCGGGTGAACGAAGTGGTGAAACTACTCCCATGCTTCATCGGTATCAGTTAAGAGGAAAATGGGGCACTTGAGGGAAGTGTCGGAAGCGTCGGTTTTTAACAAAACATTAACAAATTGGTTAACGGGGCCAGATGCGGAGGACATTTCCCCAGACGGTGAATCATTACGTTAAGTAACAATGGCTGTAGGCTCAACTCTGTAGTCTCCACTCCGTCATCACTGCCCGTGTCTAATGTCCTTACCTAACGTGAAGTATTCGTCTAGCATGCGACATTTCAGTCCCATTCATTCCTCTTTGTAAAGCATAGTTTACTGAAGAGACTGCATCGTGAGAACAGCTCCTCACAAGTCGATGTGTTGCTCAATTCGTTAGCCCGTCTACAATCAACCGTTGTTGAAATAATGTGACCCAGACGATGTGCCATTTTCACAATCAACCATGACAGAAAACATACTTTAGACACTGGGTAATCTTTCAATGTGGCCCTTTCATGTTTAGTTTCTATTACTGGTGCAGACTGTATTGATCTACACAGATGAGATCAATGGAACCGCAGGTCACTTACAGACTTTTGTTGGATCTTTGGTGATCAGAATGACATTAAAAAGTATTTTCAGTAGACCAAACTACAAAAACGTGACACTCATATTTCTGAGTAGTGGAAGGTCTACCGAGGTATCTACATCTTCCAAGCGCAACCCGTGAAGATCCGGGTTAGAATTGATCTTCAGTAACCCATGCTTGTCGTGAGAGGCCACTAACGGGATCCGGTGGTCAGGCTCGGTGACTTGGGCGACACATGTCATCGTATCCCAATTGCGCAGATCGATGCTCATGCTGTTGATCCCTGGATTGTTATTTACATACCGCCGCCATTTAGCTGGTATACTGATGAGTGCGGCGTAAAACCAAAACCAAACCAAAACCAAACCAAACCTAGCGCGATATAGTGGACATGTCCATCAGTGACAAAATGAAACCCGATGTATATTGACGTATCCCATATTTGTGCATGTGAGCCATATGTTTATTACGAATGAACCTGGCGGGACAGGATACGCGAACGTTTGCACCGATTGGGCATAATAGGCAAAATATTAGTGGATAACTCAAGCTCGCCATTAACAAAGATCTTGTATTTTTAATAAACTATGTATTATTGTTTTGCTGTATGAGCAAAATATAACAAACTTGAAAACGAATCAGGACTGGATTGTTGACATAACAAAGATGAGTGACGTCATTCAAAGAATTATCTTCACACATGGTGAGACGGAAACCGAAGCTGAATGCTACATTGAAGAAAATTAGGTATCAGTACCAATTAAGCTACTCATGAAGTGGATACAAGTAGCTGTAGTAGACCCCTACATTGAGAGGAAACATAGCAGCACAGTAATTCATTAAAGATACACATCACATCTGTAAGTAGTAGAAATATCATTCGATAATACTAGTTAATACATGGACACCCGGTGTCGGCACTGCTTGATAGTCATTTATACACACATGCATATTATCTAGTGGGAATCGTACAGACAACACTTAGCTTTCTTTGGAAAACTCATCAATAAAGCGGCTTGTATTTACACCCATGAAGCAGTGCCAGTATATCAGTTACCAATTTGACCTCCACTGACCTCATTGCTTGAGAACAAGCTGTTCATCCAGGAAGGGACTCCGGGTACATCTGATCCCAATATACAAGTGGAAGGCGTAGAAGCAATCCAAAGTGGCCAGACTCAGAGACATGTGTATTAATGTCGACCGCGTGCATTTAGCTCATGCTTCTTGATGTTTGACAGCGGTTTGTCTGCTCCAGACTCGATATTTACATCAGGAATATTGTTGTTAACGACTTTAAACGATTTTCGCTAACTCACGAATAACGAATATACATTCAGTTGGTCACATACATTGCGTCATAGTACGAAATTTCAGTTGAAACTTTGACAGATAGTATTGGTAGATTGTTGTGAAGAGAACAGATTAGAAAATATATATTGTGAAGCGATATTGCTGGGAACACACAAGGAGACGCCGTCTCGAAGGAATGAGACATCTGTGCAGCTGACACTGACGTAGCAACACTATAACTAGAGACAGACGTCGTGTGAGGTCCTTGTAAAAAACAGTTGTGAGGAAACCATATCTAGATGAATTGGTGACATGACATGGTATGTAGCATGGTTGCGTGTCATGACGCCTTATAAGCTATGTTGACATGACATGGCATGATACGACATTTGTAATACTGATATGCTTCATAAGATGACATGCAGTGGTCATGACTTACTCTTGTACAAACTGATCCTGTACATAATGATATAGTCTGTGTAGAATGTTTGGGGATCATGCTATATTTTGGTGAAATTTCCGATAGATTGTGTGTTTAGTTTTCAGTGCCAAATACCTCAAAAACGTTTTATATTCCTAATGTTTTTGTTCATTATGCAACGTGTACAAGTGCCAAGAAAGGAAGTTGGACCGAGACAAGAAACAGCCTGTACGGTCCTAAGATTGTGTATTATCCTTACGTCAGCAGTATAGCCATGTACTGTTCGGTCTGAATATGTCGACAAAACAGCATCGTCCTCATCATCATCTACTCCACCGCTCGACAAACGTAATTATACACGTAAAACTGTATTTAATCGAACAAATGACAAAAGTCATCAATCGTTAGTAGAATGGCCTGTTGTCATCTCATTTGATGTGTGTGTGTGATACCCGTATGAAATACATCATGGCCGACTAACCACTTCCTGTTTGTTTATTGTGAACCACCATCACGCATGAAGTATACTTTCTTTCGCCCGCCAGTTCAACTAACACAAGAAAACTATGAGACTTGGCAGTCAAGAAACATGGACGGAATTTCGCTCCATGACATTTCAAATGTGGCAGTTTACGCAATCGCTAATAGGGCAATTTGACGTAACTCATTTTTCAGCTCGTGATCGTGTCTATGTTTTTGTAAACTCTCGTGAGACTGACACTATTTTTTCAACATGCGCAGGTTGTGACCATTCTGGTTTTTCGAGAGGTTTCTTGTCTACCGGGGATGGTCAAGTGCTCATAATCCTGCCATGGGCTAACGAAGCGAGATTCTCCAGTTAAAACATACTGAAAGCAATTGCTTTAAGCTATTACCTCCCACATGGGGGGTTATAAAACATACTACTCGCGACAGGATGGTGTGATATATCAGTACCCACCGAACGTACACATTATGTTTTGGACAAATGTTAACCTTTGAATTTATGTAGGCTTATATATAATATCTTTACTACTATGAAGATTAAAATAAATAAAAAACAGCAAAAGGGCAGGAGCTTAGGGCAATTTCATTCTCAACACGCAGTACAGACAGCGAATGTGAAGCCTCCCCATCACTACAGCCTTCTGCATTACCCAGAGTGTCATGAGGGCTGTCCAGGCAACACAAATTGTTGGGTTGCTGTTCTTGTCAGCGCACTGCACATAAACTTGATGCAGTGGTTGTTCAGATATCCTTCCTTTGACAAACCAGGGTGGCGCTGATTTGATGTGGTATTTCGCTTAGTTGACACTCATTTCTAGCAAAGCTGAACCATCAACAAAATCAACAATGACATTTAGATTGTGGCCAACATCCATGGCTTATGTAGTGCAACTTCGGAATGCCTTGTTTTCATCATGAGCCTTAAGAGGAACATCTGACAAATAACAAGTGTAAAACTGCACAATAGAATTCTGCCATGAAGAGTCCCCGCTTTTTTGAAAATATAATTCACAAATATAAACAATTGAGGGGAGATTGATGGCATCTTTTGTCTGACATGATACTTTGTGTCACTCTGAATTTCTTTCTTCTTGTCTCGTCTTATCAACAACACAAGAAGAAAGAATAGAGCACATTTAGTAGTAGTAGTAGTAGTAGTAGTAGTAGTAGTAGTAGTAGTAGTAGTAGTAGTA
>VKKT01000637.1:140708-171208 GCA_008038995.1 Haliotis laevigata | reverse complement strand
TAACGTACATGACATTGTTAGTAACGTGCATGCCATTATTACTACCTTCATGACAGTGTTACAAACGTGCCCGATACTGTTACTAACGTGCATGACATTGTTAAGAAGTTGCATGTCATTGTTACTATGTTGCATGACATTGTTACTAACGTGCACGATATTGTTACTAACGTACATGACATTGTTAGTAACGTGCATGCCATTATTACTACCTTCATGACAGTGTTACTAACGTGCCCGATACTGTTACTAACGTGCATGACATTGTTACTAAGTTGCATGACATCGTTACTATGTTGCATGACATTGTTACTAACGTGCACGATATTGTTACTAACGTGCATGACATTTTACTAAAGTGCGCGATATTGTTACTAACGTGCATGACATATTATTACTAACGTGAATGGCATTGTTACTAACGTGCATGGCAACGTTACTAACGTGCATGACATTTTTACTAACGTGCATGCCATTATTACTAACGTTCATGACAGTGTTACTAACGTGTATAGCCTTGCTTCTAACGTTACTAATGTCATTGTTACGTGAGACCCCTGCAAACTATTGGACGTGTTTCTTGTTGACGTGGAAAGGCTTTTGTCGTTTCCACTTAGCACTACGTTTCACAGTTATAAGGGTTTCTGCATAAGGCGTTGGTCTTCATCATTTTCTTTGTTCTGCAACTTAGTATTACCATTTATATATACGATCCACTTATTTTGTCTAAATATCATGGGAAGCTTTGTGGTTAAATCGTCCCTCACGCCGGAACCCGGATTTGATTCCCCATGTGAATAAGATTAATGCTGTATAGCCATATTGACAACTTAAAGACTGACCTACTAACTGTTAATGGACGACAAGTTATTAACCTAATTCAGAGACCATTCAAACATACTTTGTCTTTCTTCTTGATAATGATCCGGATTATTTCATACGGTCCTCGTGAGTATTAAATGACACCTCACTCCTGTAGCTGACGGGAATAAGCGATTGTCAATTAAAGTTGATCTGCATGTTGCCCTACGCTGCATTCAAAAGACTATTGTGACTGGTATGGTATTTTCAGTACTTTCTAATGCAGTTTTAAAAGATAAAACAGCGGGCAAATATTGCGCTTGACTCTTGAACTAAAAGGTCAATGCAGAAAGAATAGAAGGACACAGGGAATGTCTCATGCTTCAGGGAAACGTAGACAACTTCACTGGACACGCGAAAGCGTTTCCTTGTATGTTACACATGGTATTGGATAGGTCTGGGACGGGTCCAAATTTTCTACCCGGTACCCCGCCCCCTATTATCCTACCCTACCCGGATACCCGTTATGTTGATTCCTGACATAAAATTTGTAAGAAATGACAATATATTTTTCATCTCGGAGGCTAATATCTTAACCATGTATTATATTCAAAAGAAATGACTGTAACTAAGTCTAAGTCTTCAAAGACAAAACAGCCTTTTAATCATGAAAGAATAACATATTACATTGTTTAATCTATTAGTCGCATGATCAAAACGGGTCTGATCATTCAGACGGGTACCCGGGTGCAACTCATTACCTACTCCACCCGGGTTACGCGTCCCAGCCCTAGTATTGGATAATTGCTCAGTTAAGAATAACGTCGAAATCATGAGGATGCAACGTCATTAAAGGCATATTGAGCCGTTGACAATAATTGCATGTATACATGGTGTAGAAATATATAAAACTAAGCCGGTCTTCCAATTAATAGTACCGGATACAATCACGAAATGAACTGACAATTATCTCTTATTCAGAGATTAATTAACACGTTCCTCAACATAACGCCACAATTACTAATTTACTGGACATACAAACCAGTCGACGTAGCAGATAAATCAACAAACATCAAAGCAAACAGTCTGTTTCGTTATTAATGACCACTATTAACGACCCATATATAACCCTACGATGGTACAGTACGATTAATGCATATTTTTTTTTGCGTTGTGGTGCTTCCATGAATCAGATATATTTGTGTTTGTAAACGCTGACAAACCACCCCAGAGCCCTTCATAACATCCATATTCATTCACAGAACCTTTAAAATTTTCAATTACCTTTTTACAGGCCTCTGCTGATATCAATATAGCACTCAAGATTCCAAACGTTTTTCTTGAAGAAGGTCCTGGCAAACTGTCTCTGCTCTTACCACGATTTATTAACCATGTTATCATGGCAAAGAGGAATGTTAATCAAGATCTGGCGAAAATCAGAATCCAAAGTGGGCAAAAACTCACAACACTGACTTAAGTAGGCTTAATTTTACAGGTCACCGCTCATTTCCAGTTCAGATGAAGCTTCCCTTTGTTGCGGGATGGAGTCAGAGACTCTGAACGAGCAGGTCAATGCTAATCTAGCGTTAAAATGCATAGGTCGCAGACACTCAGTTTATATGATTTAATGGTAAGCAGAACCCTGCCGTGCACGTAGAGGACTGACCGAGTATTAACTTAGGAAAATAAATACTCCCAGGAGAACGATGGTGGCGATCATCCAGTAACGGCGTGTGGAATCGTTTCGCAAAAACTGTGGCCTCCTTTCACAACCTGTATTTCTTGCTTAATTCTTTTTTTCTGCAATACAAAGACAAATGACGCATTTATCTAATATTTATGGTTGCTGGATAGGCTTCTGGAATGAGTATCGGAGTATGTTTAGTGTAGCTGCTGCAACGTACTGTTGAATGGAAAGACAATGTTCATGTGGGCCCTGTTAAGATGATTTATCCTTGTTACATTATGTACACAATCAGGGCTATACGTAGTATACATCTATTTCAGTATTGCGTTGGCTGAAGAAAGAAGATATTTAGAAGTGTTGTTAACATTGCATCAAATGGTTTTCTTAACTTGATGCTATGTTCTTTATGAGAGGTGCACATTTAGACGTTTAAGAGATGACGTTGAAGAAACAGTCGTATTGTTTAAGGTGGCGTGTCAAGTTTAGATGCATGCTTAAAGCAGACACACAGATACAGCAATTTACCTGTTCACATATATCATTCAACGCAGATGGCCATCGTCTGGTTTGACTGAGATAGAATTAATTGTTTCTGAAGCTATGGGCATTGGAAACTGGTATGTCTGTATGTTATCCTCATATATCTCATAATGCGTCCTTGTTAGGCTGATTGTGGAACCCATTGCTAGAGTACAAGTACAAATGGATACCATCTTCTTAACTCCAACAATTTACCTTTTGTAAGGAACTCCAAGAATGTACCTTTTGTAAAGAAATGCCTTTTCAAGGTTTTCGATAGCTTATATTTTCAGGGACGAGGACTTCACATGACATATACACTTAATACAGGGTAAAGTAGTAGTCCGTCTCTTTGTCCACGTATGATGTGAGAAAATCGACACATGGCACTGTTCTCAGTTTGATGAGTGGTAAATAAATGTACTTCGTTAAAGAGATGTTTCCTTACTTCGTGTTGATCCAGCGATCTGGATTGAATATAACATGTGAAACAAAATACAGTTAGGTCTTATTAAGACCCAGCTTTCATATTTTCCAAGCTTGAATGTATCATTTGAGAATATCTACTCACAACTTTGTCCATGGGAAGACCGGGTGATCATCCAGATGATTGCAAGGACTTCCTCGTATCATATAATGGAAAGGGTGAACAAAATACTAGGGTAGTCAAAACTCTCTTCCTCCTCGATGTTGTTGCAGAGTTTCCTCATCAGGACGAGCACTCGCGCCGGGTGTATTTACACGTACCAGGGTATGTGTGAAGCCCATTATTGTTCCCCAGGCGACATGACATTTCTGGATACTTATCTTACTGACTGTTAGTATGTGAAGTTGTTTACTGTGTTAAGAGGCCCATCAAACGACCCTACAGGGACGTTGTGGTGGGTTTACATTGTAACATAAGCTCGTCACCCAGAAGTTCAATTGCCCAAATGGGTAAGTTGAATAAATTGTGGCATTGTTGGAATATGCGTACAATCAACCTCAGGAACTCACGCTATTGTTTACATGACAAATGGATTGTACCGTCACAAATACTACAACGTTGTTGACAAAACCATCTACTAAATGAAAGAAATTCAATCACACCAAAATCAATATAAAGACTAATGGAAGATCGTTTCCAACACTATTTAGATGAAATGTGTCCGACAAAACCCGCAAGACTAATAACACTTGAGCTTTTCCGCAGAATCTTTACATACAGAGGGAAACAAATAAGGGAACACATGAAAGTACAAGTGTTCCTTTATTCTTTTCCAGGTTTGTTCACAAACTTTGTATTGCACTTTGAATGGAAATCTGAGTATAAACAAAGGAACACTGCGATGAAGTGGTGTTCCCTTACTTGCTTCCCGCAATATATATTCAATCACACATCAAAGGGCGAAGTGTTTGTTTCTTTTCTGTTGTCAAATATTAGTTTGTGTATTCTACTAATCCTGACTACATTTACATCAACAACATAAGTAAAAATGTGTTCTTTGATCATAGCACTCATTCCATTATAAATTCTGCTGATATTACGAGGATGAAAACGGATTCTTCCCTTCAAAAGCGGAAAAATATACTTTTTACGAAATGCTTAGATTAGGTTAGTATTTGTCGTAGATTATAAACAATTGATGGTTTCATTAAGTATGAAAAAAAGTAAGGAAAATTATATTCAAGATAAAATGATGTTTTTCATATAGTATAATAAACTTCCGGGTTAAAGAAACTAAAGTAAAAACTCAAGTAGGAATGTGCCTAAAAATGTAACATACAAAACATGAGTATACGATGTTGATTCGTTTAATACGGATATCAGCTGTGTTCTTTGCCTTACGTTTGCAGTGTTTTGGCGAGGGTTTTCAATTTATAACTTCGTGCGATATGGTGGTCAATTGCATACTTTCTTTTGTCCGTCCCTGCGAGTCCTATCATTCTTCGCCTCGACGCTCGCATAGTGCAAATGACTAATCGTGTTTATGTATATCTTCAATGAAGATATGTAGTCTCTTGTGTGTAAAACAGTTGTCTTCAGATATTGTATTGTGCTTTGAGGCATACCTCAAGTCTAAGTATAATGTTACAGTCAGACTGTGTTATCAGTCATTTCGTGTAATGACTGAAACTTTCAGTCAATACGTGAAATGACTGTTGAAAGGTGCCCGACAATTAGGTGCAAGTGTGTTAGGGTCAAGCTGAAATGTAATAGTCTTTGCCAAAATAGCTTCAACTGTTGTAACAAGTAATGATTGTATTTGCCAAGACCTGCCCTTCTGTGTATGTGCTATGAATAATGATTGTTATCTGATTACACGTATATGGAAAAAAAATATAATATGTATATTTTGTTTTATCATATATGAAGTATCACCAGCGAACAACCATTTCAATCAGATAGTGTAACTCACAGGGCCAAATTTCAGTCATTTCACGAATTAACCGAAAGTTTCAGTCATTTTACGAAATGGGTCTGATAACACAGCCTGACTGTAACACAAACACATTACCGCACAGTTACCCTACTGGCTATTGACTGCACATATATCTGGACTAATTTTGCACAAGTCGTGGTCATTCATCTCCCAGACACGTACAATACATGTTGAAGAAGGTCAACAGTCAAATGAATTTCGCAGAGAGAGACGAGGAGGGACAAGCTCGAAACACCACGAAACATCGTCATAGTATGATTGAATAAGAATTATCGTGAACAGTCTTTTGCAAAGCTGCACCCATTTTGATTGTATTCCCTTTCTCACTTAAAATAAAACTGCTTCGATAACTCGTACCATTCACTCAAATGATGAGAGAGATAAGAATTCCACTGTGTAGTCAATCATGTTCGTTGAATGCCTGCTGCAAGGTTCTAGCAAGATGCGCAATACTCCATAATGCATATAACATAACTAGCTGCACCACACAAACAAACGTAAGCCAAAGAAAATACAACGACGGGTTAAATATATGGAACATTCTCCCGTCTCACCACACGTTGCACCAGCAACGCTAAACAAATCCCGCTTTCATTGCCTCTAGTACAATCAGATGTTTGGCACCTTGTACTGCACCACAAAGAGTACTAGCCGAGAGCCACGGATGTGTAAGGAGGTCGTAAGTCCCTATAGCGTTCACAAAACGATTCCAACAAAGTCAGCAAACGTCAGCTGGATAATCGCAGTCATAGTTCTCCTGGTCTGATTTATTTCGTAAATCTGTAGTAAATCGACAGCGTGTGCTGCAAGTCTCCAGCTGGCCATTTGATCATATAAATCCAGTCTGTCTGCGACCTTTGCATTTTGAAGCTAGATTAACAAAGGCTTGTACCTTCCGCGTCTCTGACACCATCATATAAGAAAGGGAAGCTTCATCTGACACGACATGAGCGGTCACCTGAAATGAGTTTTCACATACTTTGGAATCACGAATTTTGCAAGATCTTGATTAACATTCCTCTTAGCCAGAAATTGAAAGAAATCCTGGTTAAAGAATGGGACATTTTGTCCGCAACGTCATGACGAAAAACGATTCAAATCAAACCTATTATGTCAATATCAGGAAACCCATGTAAAAGCATTAACTGAAACCATTATAGGGTTTTAGAAGAATAGGGTTGTTCTAAAGGACTTTGTATGGTGTTTGTTTTTGTAAGTACTTACAATGACATTTATTTATCCAAATTATTGGCTCTGGAATAGTTTGAATTATTGAATATAAACGACCAAAGATAAACCGAAACGAACTCTGGAGCTAATCAAGTCCTATGTAAGAAAATAAAAGCCGCTCTTCCCTAACATTTCCCTGCTTTGAGAACATATGTACTGATCATGTGGCGTGGATATATTCATAACAAGGAGATTATATTTTCCCTCGAGTTGTTTCTATAATGAATTAATTAGCAAATCTAATTATTTTAATAATCAGTTTAATTTTACGTATTCCCTTTAGAACAAGACGATGTAAGTAAAAGTGGGACAATGTGTAACAATTTATATGTCTTAATACTTGTACCAGAAATGAATAGTACCGTGTTAATCTCAGAGTTCTCTAATCGATGCCGTCTACATCTTGTGACACTAGAGTGATCAAAGTGGTCACCTGGGCGATTGTCAATCTTTCTGCCTGTCTCTTGGGAACACCAACCTGTAAACATTAATACAGTATCCTGTACAAAGAAGTAAGTTACGTTCCACTGGTTGAGTATATTTTTAACAGATGAACTCCCCCTGTTAAAGTGCTAATGCAAGTTGCTTTAATAAGTACTCATTCAAAACCTACATTACATTTAATTCTATATTTTTATGGGGAATGGTATCAATGAATGGGCTTCCTCACTGTCGACCTCTTCTTGTACAAATCTATCAAAAAAATTGGTCCGCATGTGCATTTACCCAACACTAGGTTTAACGAATTGGGTCCTTAGTTATGCTCTCAGAAACAATTTTTGGTCGGTCACAGTTATTTAGAGGAACTTATGGCATATATTGAATACTTGTTCTTCGTTCACACTTTACCCGCCCGCCCGTTCCTGTCCACATACACCTGGTCGAAACTACAAGAATATCAAACGGTAAGATTTATGCACTCGAAAATGGGCGCGAACCTCAAAAAGTCTCTCAAGATGGAATTCTAGTTGTGTATAACCTGGTAACAACCCCCAAGAGGAAACTTCTACTGCATCAACGCTTAAACGAACCCAAACAGTCTCCATGAGCAGTTCCAATGGCAAAGATATTGGCTGGTTTAGTTGTCTTTAAAACAGGCGTCTTGGAATAAACGCTTTGTCATAATTCCTCCGTAACGCATCGAAATCGTGGCTAATGATGCGAAAATCTAGTTCGGAATCCATCATAAAATCAGAAAGTCGATAATTGTGTAATTATTGGCAAATGACGAAAACTGCGTAAGCCAACGCTGAATTCGTTAGTCACTGGAAGGCCTTAGCTCAATAACCCGCGGGTTAACAGTTCAAATCAAAGGCGATGATCAAATCTTATTTAGCACTCATCCAAGCCAGACTCGATAAGCCTCATGATGAATGTGATGTTCCTTTATCTAGACTAGCGTCGTTTATACTGACGGGCCATTTTTGAGCCATATATTAAATATTAATTGTTATTTAGTTGATATATTTTACGCCCATACGTCTGTATTGGTAAGAGAAAGATGATGGATTGGTGTTAGCATTGCGTCAAGTGTGGTTCTTTTTAATGGATGCGATGAACTTTATGAGAGTTGCTCTTTGAAAATCTTATGAGTTATCTGATAGAAACGGCCTAAAGTTCGTGTTGTCTTAGGTGGCATATGCATTTAGATGTATGATAGAGACCAAAACATGGCAGCGGCCCAGGACCTAAATATAACAGCATGTGTTACATTTGCTCACAACTACTTTTTAAGTTTTAACACTGAATAAAGATCGACAGTTTCAGGTTGTGACTAAGATAGACTTAACTGTTCCATAAGCAATGGAAAATTAAAACTGGTGTTTCATATTTTGTGCAAATGTCCACATTAATCCATGTATGAGTCGCTATTGTACGGTTTCCGTTACGATATCAGAATCACTTTCCATAAAGCAAAATTGGAGGACATCTACTTAGTCTATCAAGTCCTTCCTTAAAGACAAGGTCACTTTGGAATAACACAAATGTCCAGTGATGGTGGCTTTGTGTTAACAAAGGATCACTTGAGACATATCAGACACCAAACTTCAACGTAGCTTTTCGAAATATTTACACAATACATGGCTTTTATCACTTTCTGTGACATTTCTTTGATACATGATGTTATACTGGTAGAAATATACTCCTCAAAATCTGTCGTACCATCAGATCCACTTAGCGGTTGTCGGGTGGTTGAACGTTTCCTCATAAAGCTGAGACAATGGTTCGATTCTCCCCACGACCAGAGTATACTGTCTGAAGCCCATTATATTATTATATGAGTCCAACGCCAGCACTCTAATACCGCATAGTCCTCTCAATGGCTTAAACCTGACTCATTGTTATAAGGTTAGTTAATGACCGAACTTTAAGGCCCATCAAACGTGCTTATCATTTTACCTTATGATCTGGATTATTTCCTCCGAAACATATTACTGATTCCCCAGAGGATAGAAGTCGAGGTCACTTAAATCACATACATAATTTAGCACGTAACGTTTTGGTGTGTCACCTCAAACACTGGGATCGATTCACTACTTGGGTAGAACGCGTGAAGCGCATTTCAGATGTACCCCATCATGATATTGTTGGAAGGATTCGATAAGTATAATCTGACTTTTTTAATTATTCATTCTGATAGCCAAAATAGGATAAATAGACAACTTAGAAGCGCTCGGAGGCTAATTAATATAAGAATTATCGATTTTACAATGAAACTTCTGCAATATGAAAACACAGTCGGTTTATCTCCAAATTTACTTATACCTAAGTGCAACGCGAGTCGGTTCCAACACTGAAACATGATTTATACTTTCGGATTCCAGAAGGACCGCTTGTGACATTACTGTCAAGTGTGATGAAATATAAAGGTGTTCACTTCAACATTGGAATTGTAACACGCCTTGTCATATTGAAACTAGGGAGTCATTTACATTTTCTAGATTGATCAGCAAGCCATCAAAGAAATAGTCTACTAAACATGGCTGTACCACCGACTTATCTTACGTTACAAACGCCTGTCTCCGTTTGTTCTGCCCAAAGTGTCACACGTTTAATGCTTGCAGGATTGAGACATCAACCCCAAAATCAATCACTTCAAACACATTATAAAGACCTGATCGACCATTTCTCTCAATATTTAGATGAAATGTAAGGAATCTCAATATTTAGATGAAATGTGTAAGGAAAGGTTGACGAGATTAATAAAACTGGTGCCCTTCCCAGGAACCGTCATTAATTCTCTCACGCATCAAAGGACGACGGGAGTGTTATGATTTCACCTTTCTTTTCTTTATAACCAAAGCTCTCTTCAAACATACTCTGCCCATTCTACCAATACCACAAACGTACACAGGAACAGAGTAAGTAAGAATGTCTCCTTTGATCGAAGCATCTGTTTTATATATAGTTCTTACAGCATGAAGATAGAAGGGAAGCTGATAATTTATCTTTAACAATTGCCGCTGCAGTGGTTGTTACTTTCGCCGAGATGGTTGGATCAGCTAGGTATTTGCCACACAGGAAAATCTGTTTCATTGATATCATCAAAACGCATAATAATAAAAAATAAAACCTAAATGTATTTCTGATAATTATATCATAATCTGACAGGCAACAGCAAGTTTATTCACCTCTTTGAGTTTTTTTATCAAATCCATTTTGCATCGAAACAGTTTGTGTAATTGCCTTTGCCATTGTTTGCCTCGCCAATGAATCTACTGCAGGTAATTAAAATATCATGATTTTATAAACCTCTACATTTCATATCTGTGTGCAGAACAGCTTTCTCTCTACATTCACCATACATTTGCAACACATGATGATGAAGTTGACACTTTCCTACTGAACAAATTTCAGTAGAAATAAGCACAAGGCACCATACCTACAATTTCATTTTGCGACTGAAAATCAATAATCGTTGAGAATTGTCGCAATGCTGCAATCATATTTGTAACCTCCTATTTTTCAAACCAATATAGCTGTTATGAGGAATCATGTACTGAACAAACAAACTGACTGACTGACTGAGTTTGGTGTTACGCCGCTTTTAGCAATATTCCAGCCACATCACGGCGGGGGACACCAGAAATTGGCTTCACTGAACAAATAAACAGAAGCCAAGGAAACTACAAAGACAGATTAAATAGCATAAATGGCTCCAAATGCCACGTCAATACAAATCGGTTACTTTTCATTTCAGCGTGGGTTTATCGAGGCTTGCGAGGACTCTGGCTGAAGTAAGGTTTCTGATTTGANCATCGTGTTTGGATTGAACTGTTAACCCGTGGGTAATTGAGCCAAGCCCTGCTAATGACAAACGCATTCGGCGTTTTCTTATGTAGGTTTCATCATATGACACCACATACAGAGTTATCGATTTTCTGTTGTTATGAGGGACTTGGAAGTGGATTTTCACACCATTAGCCAAGGCTTCGATGAGTTACCAAGGAAKTATGACACAACGTTTATTCCAAGATGMCAGTTGAATTCGCGATCAATTCTTACAGTTTAGTAAGTTTGTGATCTTTTAACCCCACGATGGTGTGTAGGTGTTAAACACAGTTACACTGACCAAGATGATGTTGACTGCTTGACTTGGTTGATGCATCGGCGATGCATTGGAAGTTCTCAGGATAGTTTCCAGCTTCTAGGAGACTTTAAATTAGTGATTCTCATTTAAGTACATTTATTGCTGCATAAATATAACAGTTGCACACTCTTTGAAGTCCTACTCATTTGTATTTGAATAACGGGACGACTGGACAATAGTAAGATTTGAACGAAGGTTATCAATGAGTTGAATGACTTTAAGACAACAATAACTGATATTATACAATTGCCATACTACTTGACAAAGGTCGTCTGTCAACACTGGGCCTGGGTTGGACAAAGGCGCGGCTAAGGCACTGCTATTCTGGTTCCAACACAGTGGTAAACGTCGACAACCTGCGTCATCCTACATCAAGCTGTGATATGACTGGAATACTGTACAAAGCAGGCGTTAAACCAAACTCACTCATTGAACTGAGACACATCACGACAACACCTACAACTGTAAATTGATATGCGGACGTTTTATTAAAAACAAGGCAGGTAAGAAGTTAAAAAGTTAAGATTATTCCATTTACTTACATATGTTTTTATACAACAAAAGAAGAGGGTACTTAAAACCACATCATTCAATCTATGTTTATCATTGCCAGATTTTCTATCTTAGATTTTTAGTTGTTTTAATTCATGGCTAACGTGATAATAATACTGCCAACAGCTGAAGAGATGATGTAAATCCAACCAGGACGCATGCAGGTCGCAAAGCTATTGTAAGTCTCTACGGTCCCTAGCATGGATTTCTACCTTCAGTTGCTGGCGATCTATAGCCCGACTTTATGTTGTGTTGTTGAGAAATGATTAAGCATTTTGCACTAAACCGAAACAAGTTTTAATTAATTGTGATACTGTTCTTCGCTGACAGCTTTTTAAAACGTATAAATATAGTTATTCTCAGTACATGATTTTTGTCGTTACGATGTGACGTAAAGTTTTAAATCACAGTTCCTGATAGTAATTCACATTAACCATCTTACAGAGAGTAACCTCAATCATAGCAGTTTACCTTATCAATGATGGTATCCACAGGACAAGAATCACATTTGTGTATTTTATAATGTTGTCTGCTTGGTTCAGGCATTTTGTTATATCTCTCTATTGTCACAGCGAAATCCCTCTGCGGAAAATATAAATAGTCAACACCAAGAACAACGTCAACACTCAAAGCAAAATCATTCGTATATGAGTGCCCCATGTATAACTACTACCAAATTAATATGTTATGTTGTAATCATAAACGTTTACATCGAATATGGGATTCGAACCTACCTCCAGCAGGCACATGATGCAGGTCTCTGTCCTGCGTGGTGCCTTCCACCACCAGGCCATCCGTGCACCATCAACATTGCTGGTTATGATTTTGTATGGTGATGTCGTTATGTCTGACAGGTCCCACTGAACGTCAAATATCTGCGTCCGTAACTTCAACTAAAATTCATACAGTGACAGCATTCATGGGCGTGTAAATACACGAACAAGTAAAATGTTACTTCTGATATACAGTTTATCTTTAACGCTGACACATTTTAAACATGCATTGACACGCTTCATCCAGCATTAGTGAGTATTTTAGTGTAAGATGACGCGAGCTAATCGGTTTCATTGTGCCACAAAAATGGTAATGCCAGTGGAAGTAGCAGCAAAATGGGCTAACAGCCAGCTCAGTGGTTTGTCGAAGTTTCAAGAACTCTCGCCAGTCTTTGATCAATCTCTCAATCATTAAAACGACACTTTTCAGAAGACGGTGGCGTTTCTAGTAGGCAACCTTCTTGGTCTGATAGACCGACCGAGTGCCCATTCTGCCCTGAAGACGCAAACTATTGGGCCGTAAGTGCTTTGGAAGGATTGATTGCTTGACTGAGCTTTCAACAATGTTTAATATGTTTGCAATGCTACGACAGATGTGACTTCTGTTTTCCCTCATTCCCTCTCTTTTGTCCGTGACCTTCTTGACAGAAAGTCTTTAGAAGGGTATTTGAATGAAAATACATTTCAAAAGAATCATGTCTTAACGTCCAACAAGAATCCAATCCCTTGAAGGTTTGTCGCAAACTAGTTCTCGTTGCAAACACATATATCTCTCGATATTCTTGTCGGAGTCGATGAGGTGCTCTTTCATGTGGAAGAATGTTTGGGAACAAGCTGTGGATTTTTTTAGCTTTCAGATTTATTTTTGACATACGAAGTCCGCTCTACAAACACTGTTCTTACATTAGGTTTAACTGCAATACCTTTATCGTCCCTTTGATAATATGCCCTAATAGGTGCCGGGTGACAGAAACTGTCCATTCATACTTGACAGTGGCATAAATGAAGAAAACAAATAAGATCAAGCGACGGTTATAAATTTGATAAAGTATCATAATTGAGTTTTGGACCTCACGTTTGCAGTGTGTTGGCGACTGTTTTCAAACTTGATATGTTGACTTGGTTTGGTCAAATCCAGTATTCACATGTATACATTCTTCTACCCGACAGGATATTTTGCGAGACGTCTTTGTGTTCTCTAAATTCAACAAAAAATAGAGATATACAGACAACAGTAAGATTTATTGAAGGTTTGGACACTTTTCTTATTTGAACCAAATAGTTATTCACATTCCCGGAGCCATGTCCGATTTTTTGCAACGGGAGACATGTTTTAAAAGTACTTTCCTAATCAATAACTGTCATAAGAAACATGTGGCCAATTGTAATAGTCCTAATATCCGACATCTCAACTAACATGTTGTGGTCTTGAGACCCATTATCTAAACTGTTAGTCGACCTTCAGTAATATTTGAGGGACGTAGATAACACCAGGATGTTATTTCATTTGACAGCCACATAACAAGATTTCTACATGTGTGTCTGATTAGCTTATTAACTATTAAACGACAAAGAACCAAGTATCAAGCTCAATATCAGGTGACAATTCAAGTGCCAAGACTTTAGGCTTCATCACACTATGGGATCATTTGTTCTTCGATTGCAAAATTCCATTACATCACACGTGGCAAGACATTAGGATACAGCACACTATCGGATCATTTGTGTACGAATAGACAACTTGTACCTCTATCTGTTACGTATATGACAGTCAAATGGTAATCACAGTTCTAGGTTAGAGCGTGTTTCAACTGGCCATTTCTCTTGTTCCTGTCAAAGCGTGAGTAGTATTAATCACATTCAGTATTCGGTTACACGCGCGCGACCCAGGTCATTAACTTAAGATGTGATACGATTATGGAACTCTCACGCCAGTTTTCATTGCATCAAAGCTGAGGTACGTGTATCTATCTTCGCACAGGTCAATAGATTTGTGTGTTCAGTCTTCGAGACGCCGCTAGTGTGATTATCGCTATAACCGCAGATAGCGTAGTCAGAGAGCAAAAAGAAAATGGTAACATTATACACATGTGAAGGTGTACAGACTTAATATCTATTTAATATCTTACACTTTCGTACATAACGTTTATATCGGCAGAGACGCGACATCTTCTTTGTTTATTACCAAACTAAATATGTCAACCACAGTCAGTGTAAAACAGATGCTAACACTTTGTTACTCAGTGCAGTATGTGTGATAACATTAACGGTTAGACTGTATGAGTTTGGTTGCTGTTGGGGTTAAGAGTTGCCAGATTGCAATTGTTTCAATCAAACCCTCATGACACAAATATTGTCGGAAATATTTTGTTATTTTCAACATATATTTAGTAGAAGCAATGATAATAATAACACACATTCAAGGTTAAAGAAACAATGTATTGCACATACATTATCAGTATATAAATTATTCTTTGTTTCCGTCCATGTATACGAGTAGTGCAGTTGGAAAGAAAATGTTCATCACGAATCTGTATAAATCTTTTAGTCAAGACAAACATTAAACTCCAATCGTAATTTGTCTCAATTGAGATGAAAGGAACCACGTATGTCGGATATATTTGTCAAGGAAAAAACCCCAACATCTCTAGACATCCGCGCATAGCTCTGACTACAGCGTTGTTGCGTTCACCACAGAAAGATCTGAAACCTATCAAATGAGAAGAGTTGGATTACCATAGACTCTAGCTTGCGCGTGTTTTCCCATTATGTCTTTAGATCATGCCCATCACGAGTGGCCACGAAAATTGTTCCTAATCTTTTGGAATAATATCGCTCATTTAAACTTATTGTACGTCTCATAAAAAAGGTATATTTTTCGAAACGATGATAAACGAAACAAGCAGGGAAATTGAGCAATTTAGCATCAAAGAAAACTCCACGATCCCCCCATCGCCATCATCAAATTCCGATGGAAGCGGTCCACCGAAGAGATAAAAGTCCTGCACACAAACTGAAATGACCACGACAATTACATAGTAGAAACCATCGACTTTATTGCCGCTAGAGTTTGCTTAAAAGTTGGCTCACGAAGTGTTCAAACTGTTTCCAGGATTATTGACTGAGGCCACAAACTGACAATGGGCTGCTCGAAGTACCTAAAGTCCTATTCAGATGTACGAACCTCGAGTAAACTCTGTGATCGAAGTTTCTTTATGTAATTTCCTCAACCAATAATGATCAATGTTTTAGAACCCCGTGACCCTTTCACGCATACGCCGTCCTCTTGTACAAGAGGGACTCTTACAAGAAGACATGCTCGATCGTGGTGTTGGCGTTGCTTTGAAGTTAAGGTCCCCAACCGGAAGTGCGCATAGTCGTCAAATC
The DNA here is from genome assembly GCA_008038995.1 of Haliotis laevigata. Classification (NCBI taxonomy): domain Eukaryota; kingdom Metazoa; phylum Mollusca; class Gastropoda; order Lepetellida; family Haliotidae; genus Haliotis; species Haliotis laevigata. The sequence continues at coordinate 155,245 of VKKT01000637.1, read as the reverse complement.
AGACATGGATGTTTGTTTTCTTTCGTCGAACATTGATTTGCACTTGGACCATGACCCTTTCGTGATGGTGTCTGATACGCAGCCAGCCGCCTGCCATTGAGGCGCATTTAATGGACACCGTGTCTTGATTGGAAGGGCAAATTTCAAAGCATGTTCTGATCTGATTGAGTGCCTCCCGTAATGAGCAGACATCATCAGAGTTCAGGTTCCGCCGACTCTTGAGGGTATCAGAACCTCATTGGCTGACCTTAAAGTCATAAGGGATAGAGGAAGCATTAAGTACATCTCGCATGAACCTTATCCGTCTGTAACAGACGAGGAAACACTTGCTCCGATGATATCGCTGATTTTGTCGTGTTTGCGAAACCTAAAGCTTCATTTTGTATCAAAGCCAAAAAGTTGTGGTTAAAAAGATGCTTTAAGATGTCCTACTTTGCATTATGCATTACACGGGTATTTTGGTATTATTGCGAAGTTCAGCTGGTGCATGCATGTGAGTGATTAGGGTTTTATGCCGCTTGTAACAATATTTCACAACACTCACAGACACTCTGCCTTCTCTCATACGACTTTAATAATGATGTGATGTTTAAGCCGCCAGATTGGAAACAAGAAAACGGAGTTTTACACACTGTTTCTTTATGGTATTTTCAGGTGACGAACCATTCCTTCAGCCATGACATTAGCCCACGACTTGACTAGTGATGTGATGTTTTGAGCCGATTTTAACAACATTCCTGCACACTTACATATTGGAAACAACAAAAAGGAGTTTTACGCACTGTTTCTGTGTAGGGTGTTCAAGTGACGAGACAATCCTTCAGTATCGATGTTGCTCACTTCATGCGACTTTACTAGTGATGTAATTAGTGCACATTGTTTCAAATGCGATCATGATGTTTGCATTCCTCTGTCCCATACTTTACAGCTACGAGATATTGCCGATGTGACGTTAAATATTAACTCACTCATTCACTTTACAGCTACATACAGTACAAGGTAATGATTCACAACTGCTGGTGCCACCTTCACTTGATACAGATTAATACCTTCAAGATATACCAGATGACAGCTTCATTTTCTCATAGCTGATGCTACAGTTAAAGCAGTATTCAACAATTCTGGGACACCAGTTCTCATAACATCATTAGATTTTACATTAGAGATCCAATACGAAAGAAATGGGACACCCAAGTAGGTATCAGTAGGTTTCATTAAATTAAACCAACCATCGGTTACACCTGCTTGGATTGTCCGTCCAGGTTGGAAGAGATATTGTCGATTCAAGATATATTCATGAAAGGGGAGGATCCTCCATTTTGTATCCCTTGGGATGAAAGAATAACGGTAAACCATACTATGTGCGTTTCCATCACAAGGGATCAATATTTCAAATTATCATGGATAGGATAAGGTATTTTGACTGATATTAGTTCTGATCTAATAATTGGAGTTTTATAGAAAATTGAATTAATTGATGTTTGTTTAGAAAACATGTATATTGTTATTAGGAGGAAAACATTTTACTTTGGACGAATGCATAAGTACTTGAGATTGCTAGTGACTGTACCTTCAAGGGGGGTTGAGGTAGCATGAGATACGTGTCCCCCTGAGTAGGCACGTAAGTCCATACATATTTCATCCTCCGTAATTTTAATCGTGGAAAGTATTTTTCTTTTTATATACGACTAATTTGCTCAAAACTCGCCGGGGCGGTGGGGTAGCCTAGTGGTTAAAAGCGTTGGCTCGTCACGCCGAAGGACCAGGTTCGATTCCCCACTTGGGCACAATGTGTTAAGCCCATTTCTGGTGTCCCCCGCCGTGATATTGCTGGAATATTGCTAAAAGCGGCGTAAAACTAAACTCAGTCAGTCAAAACTCGCCAAAACCTGAAGGAATGATGTAAATCCAGCCAGGGTCCATGCAGGTAGCAACAGTACGTCCGTCCTCATGTTCCTAGTTTGGTGATCTACTTTCAGTTGCTGGTTATCTACAGCGCGTTTGTATATTGTAATGCCTCGAGTAGTGGTATAATTTTACTTGATAGTTTGAAATCTCTATCTGAGATATTCTAGTTGTCTTTCTGTCGACATCTGTTACAAGTTTGCAATATTTATTACCAGTTTATAGCTTGCTTTAGTCGTGATGAGGCTAAAATATTGCCGATGTGATTATAAATCTTAGTTCGCTCACTCACTCCCATATAAGCGAGTTGTTAGACACAGTGACTTTGATGATGCGGTAGTATCGTGACACTATTGATGGTCCTATGTTCATTCTTTCATTCACTGATAGACTCTGACTGACTCTATCATGTTTAACCACTGCGATGTAGTTGGAATAAGGGACTAGTGGTATTAAACACCACTCACCCACCCAGCCCACCGTCCCACTCACACTCACTCACTCACTCAGACATCGGGGGCACATACGTTATATTGCCAAGTAACAATACTAGAGGTTAGTTGAAGGTTCAGTCAGCTGAACTGTGCAAATAAATCTTTTCTTACTGTTAACAATGATAAAATCCTCACTCGCTTATGATTGATGGGGGAAAAGCGGCTGCCGTGCGCTTTACGCTGTTTGGGGAGGAGTTTTGCCCTTTCAGTAATCAATTCGATCCTTTGCGGAAAACAACCTCATGGCATTAAATTGACTTAAGCCGAACACTTGTGATTAAATGAAAATGCAATTGGGTGAATCGCCTTATGTGAACCACGATGATTGTCTTAGTTATTTCAAGTAGTATATGAACAAACGCAACTAAGTATGAGCGAGTTTGTTAAAAACTGCTTCAAACAGTGTTTGATTCATCACTGCGAGTAAGCTTGATTTGTCATTGTCCTTTACTACCTTGGTGAACCTCAGGATACTCGAGTCTGGACCAGACAATCCAGTCATTGTCAACATGGACATCGATCTGAACAATTCGGATACGACGACATGTGTCAAACATATCAGCGAGCCTGACCACCCGATCCCGTTAGTCGCCTTTCACGACAGGCATGGGCTGCTGAAAACATATTATTCTTGCACAGGACAAAGAGAGAATGAATTTAATGTATAGAGAAGTAACTGAAGTTTATAACCTGATCCTTAGTAAAACTTTTATCACGGATACTGCGGGTACTGTCAAAAGAACCAGTATCCCCATGGTGCTGTTGTAAAAAAACTGAAGTTATAAAGAACAAACCGCTTCCATTTCTCGTTATTTATTCCTGAAGTTGCGACCAAAAACAATATCGATTTTCAAGAAGAACATTTCCTTTGAGACAATGGCTCGATGTAATTTTTGCTATCATCAAGCCCCAGGTAGTTGAGGGCATCCTATGACACACTTTACGGAAGGGCTGAGCAAGTCAACAGTGAGCATTATGACATTGATGTACGTGTACAAGAAAAGTTGGGAACATAAATTGTGACAAAAAAATCATCTTTTGGAATTGCGTTCACTCCGAGGAATGAAATTTGTAAGAATCATGAAAAAACTACATGTACAGGAATATAATTTATTGTGGTGAAAGGACATTTTTATTAGTTGTTTTTGTAAATTAATAATTCAGTTCTAGACAAAAGAATTAAGAGGTCATGGTTGATATGTGACACCTTGTGTTTACGGTGAATAGATCGTTGTTGCAAAATCTTTTCGACTGGTGTTCGACACGCTTTCTAGCGCACTCATTCATTCAGTCATCCATTTATTTTCCTGTCGAATTCGACAGGTGTTCGACACGCTTTCATGTTCACTCACCCCGTCCTTCGTTTTGCAATCGAATTCGACAGTGTTCAACTTTCATTTTCATTCATTCATTCAGTAGTTAGATTGTGCATTGTCCACCCATCCATTCATTCATTCCGCATATGTGAGGTGCTGTCTGACCTACGGTAACAACAACAGTGTGAGAAAGTCGAGGTAATTATACAATCACCTCCAGGCCTACTTCGATTGTAAATACCTGTTGGGACTTTGGACGTATGTGATAGAGAAATATGCATTTGCAAGGAAACAGCGTTCACTCCAGTGTGATTTAAAAGAAAGGAACCAACGTGCCGGAATAAAACATATTCTTCATACACTACGTAATGACATGCTTTTCTCAAATCCCCTGGCATTACTCATTATCCTTCACTATGCATTGTGCGTTTTCTCAAAGCGGATTGCACCAGGACAAAGCATTCCCCGCATGATGATTAGTACGGGTTCAATCCATTTCGAACCAAAGCACGTGTTGAAATGTCTTCGGAATACAGTTTTAAACAAGTTTGCACCCCCTCTTCCATGTTGCTCGTAAACATTTCGCGATTACATTCGATGTGCGCTTAATTTGACATTCATTCGCACTAATTAGAACCCATCAAGTGATTAAACGCCAATTAGCGAGGCCCCAGAACTCCTAACGACGTAATCAGTAATTTGATTTTGACGCAGCCTTCGTGGTGGTAACCAGATGCTTCATAATATCAACACCGTATTTACAGTCTGATGTGTTGGTCGATGTATTGGGAATCGGTTGTTGTAACAGAAGACTTATCTCCCTTAATGAAGGGACAAGGGGGGCTTTATGAATGTGAGTTCAGTTTAGTTAATTATGTTAGCTCTGGCGTCAGGTTCATAGACAAGCGACGCCAATATGCTTACATGCTCATATGGAAAGGCGATGGGAGTGCCATGTGATTAAAGCCGTCGTTCTCCACTCCGCAGAATTCAGTTTGGTTCCATATACCGGTCAGATGATGTGTTTTGAAATGATTAGACTGAAACAGGTGTGCGTGCACCCACACACTCATTAAATGGAGAAATGAGGAGCATTTTGACAAGGATGATATCAATATATATTTACGAACCTTAACAACGCATAATCTGGGAAGCAATGTTAAGGCCCACATAATCTTACCTTTACCTCCCACAGACATATCATGTAGTCATAAATTATACAGCTATTATAGACATGTAATTGGAACACGAATTCTGTAAAAAGAAATTATACCGTTTGGTATTTGTAAGAAGATGAATTTTTGAATAATGAGGCGTTTAAAGATCAGCTGAAATTGGAGTTATCGTGAAAGGTTCTTGCATTAATATGGCAATGTCCATGTGTTTGTTTGTACTAGGCCAGATTAGAGCCGTCTTAATACTGCTTGCCAACCGAAATACCGGTCCTCACGGATACCCCTCACAGACACAGTATACTGGCTCCATGCCAACAAGTCCTTGTGTTTAATGTCCAACGCCAGGCAAGAAAACAACAAGTACATTCGGGTAACGTCCTTTGGGATGTCACAGGCAAAAACCATCGACATTCCGCTCTCCGGGAAGATGCTCTATCCTCCACACTATGAAAGCTGTCGTTTTGACTGACAGACTTTTATGTTTCTTATCAACTTCTAATATAACTTAAATATAGAATTATTATACAATTCAGATTCTTATTTTGTCAGTTTTGCTAAAGGTAAGAGTTCAAGAACTCAGTGTTGCGTTACCCGAAATCGAAAATCTGTGATAAGACTAATTAGTTCCCAGACGTTTCAAATGATGTATACGAGACCAATTAGTAGATTTCATTGTTAGTTTACGCTTATCGCACGCGTGTTATATAACTCGGCAGTGCATTGATCCGTGGATGCGTCGTTATATATCTGCCACACGACTCCGCCAGAGAACCAGGCTTCTCGTTCTGATTGATTCGTCTAAATATTTGCTCGCAGTGTAATAGATTCTGAAGAACATTAGAATACATGTCTCTTGTTCAAAGTAGTGATCGATATAACAGTAAAAGAAACAGGATATCGTTTTACATCGTGAAGGATTATTGGTTTTTAAATTAATAGATTTTTCTTATATATTTACTAGCAACGTTAATCATTGTATATGTCAGAGACAAATCTCATGTAGTCGTATTTGGTAAGACAGTCATGGAATCTTCTGAAACTAGATTAATTTCATCCCAATTATCTTTCCAATTATCCAATTTGTTCAACAGTAAACGCATGAAGAAATTTTGCTGACGACAAAAATTGGCATATGTCATACGCACTAACGGTACTTTTCGGTGCCGCGATTTAACAATTTAATAATAAAAATAATTCATTTATATAGCGTCTAGTATCCATCTGACTAGTTGCTCACTGGACGCTGTAATCACTGGACCCCGGATAACCCAAGCTGCCTGTTAAGGGCTAGAAGGTTATAGTCAAACGATTTTATTCAACCGGGTACCCATTTTCTGCTGGGTGAACAGAGGCAATTTTGAACAAACTCACTTGCCTAAGGTGAGACCACATGTATCACTTGTGCTTCGCTGTGGGGCAGGACTTAAGTCCTAGAAACCCTCAGGAGTCTAGCTGCAAAACACGGTCACCCATCCAAGGACTCTCCCAGCTCGACGTTGCTGTAACTTCAACTGACTCGTGACCTGAACTCTACGCACAGGACCCCCCCCNNNCCCCGACAGATCGATCAGTTTGTCCATATAATAATATAACTTTATTAAGATTTATGTTAATGTTAATAACAAATGAAAAACATGAGAGACTTTGGCCTTTGCGGAAATAAATTGTAGTAACCTTCCTTGACTTATTACTGTCAAAATGAGATGAAGTCATCGAGGGGTGGAATGGAGTTTAAATTCAGCGATGTGTGCGTGCGATGTGTGCGTTTGTAATATTCCTAAATAATGTCACATTTGTAATACAGACCCCCTATGATGTCATGCCTCAGTCAATGCCAAGGTAACAACAAATACCATAGTTTAACATTTGTTGTTGTTACGCATCTAGGAATCGAACCACCGAGGTTCTGCTCTCCTGGAAATGCACTTTCCATTACACCACAGTACTATCAACGTTTTGTGGAAATCGTAAATGAAAATCAAACCAGCTTTAGTCAGGTTATATGGTGATGATTCGATACGCTGTCTAAATTCATGTACACGTAATGTTTATCTTGGGCAAAATCGAAGAAATATAAAATCTCAGCAAGTTTGGAATTCTTTTGTTAGAAGACTGTGGTAACTGAGTGAATGATTGAGTTTAGCTTTACGCAGCTTTGCCATATTCCGGCAATGTCGCGGCGGCTACACCAGAAGTGGGCTTCACGTTGTTTCCCCTGTTCGGCATCGAACCGGGCTATTTGGCGTTACGAGCGAACGCTTTAACCACTAGGATACCCCCGCCCCCTCCCCCTTTGTTAACTAAACACGAGAGGTCAGTCATTCTTTGTTCACACAGCCTTGCAAATTTAACTGTGAAACGAATCGGATATTGCTAAAGAGTCAGTCAATCTCGCGCAGCTTTAACTTGGAAAAGCGAGGCCTTCTTCAGGTTGTTGAACAACCATGGGAGATCCAAAGGAATTACGGGGTAATTCGGTGGTCTTTGTAGTCTCATCAGCGTTATGGAGGAAATCACTTAGTGAAGACCACTGGACGCTAAATGACCTCCTCCACACGAGCTGTGATCGATATCTGTGGTCAAAATGGATGCAGCATATTTCGTGATATACTTTCATACACATTTAATGGACAGCTTGCAATTTCAAAATCAGGGTCAGCGCTCTTACGCAGTGCTATTAATTTGTGCGAAGGAATGTCATGTAAATATTCATTGGTGATTGGTAACGCCATGCCTGACGTCAGGTCTATTGAATCGTCTTCACCACATGGACAATGAGATAGTGTTAACTCAATGAACTGATACCTAAATATGTATATAAATAGGCCTTAAATTAATTGGAGTATTGATATTCGCTTCCAATCTTACTCATCCGTTGCATCATACATATATTATTAAGAACCTTTGTCAGATTGGTAGTATGAATTATTGGCAATATTAACACTATCACCATTGTGTCTGTTCAAAATCTGTTAATTAAATCATGAGTCGGCTGTAATCGAGCTAATTACATGTGAGGTAGTTAAAATGGAACCAACATGACAAGACCAGTCTGGTCCTTACTGGTCTCGCCTCCAGAATGACTCACGTGTCACTGACAAATATCAACAATTCCCCGCCATACATCATTTTCAAATCTCTTCAGGAAAAATAATGAATATAGTTTCTGTTATATGTCCAAAGGGAATTTAAAACAAATTCTGAGACACACTGTTGGCCTTGTGTATCGTCAGAGCAACTCTCCATAGTGCCAGATCCAACACGCTCAACCAGACACACTTGGTCAACCACACGCACATCATGCATGAAGTCTCTAACATACGTAGGTACTAGACACTTAGTCTGCTTCAAATTTCACATCAAGATAACATTTCACGTAAACGATATCATCGTCAAGGCATTGGTAAAGGGCGCAGTGAGGCTGATGGTACAAACAGTCTGGGAATTTGCACATTTAACATTTCGTTCCCACCATGGAGTCGTAGTGAGTTAGTCAAGCGGTTTAATATATTCTAGCTATATCGCAGCGTTAATTATATCCACCTAAGCATGTATATGTGAGGCATGTCTAAGGTGAAGCAAGTTGAAAATTTAAGTCAAGAACTAACCCAGGCACGCCTAAAGGATGTGACACTTCTCATCGATTCACGAAGCCTTATGTGGACCTCCAGTTCAGCCTATTTATCTGACAAAGAAGCCACTAGACACGACGTGCATCCTACAATCTCTCCACATAAAACAATTTGAACATCTTATTAATATGTTTGCGTTTCTGCTGTTTTCCTAACCAAGTAATTATGCTCATGACCTCTCTGATATAATAATTTCTGGCAAGTTAACTCCTTGGCTATAGTCCGTTTGACTTCATTTTGGACCGATGAATTGCTCATTAACACAACTAAACGATCATTATTTTGTTTCACATTCGCTCTTTCATACGAGGGAGAACCACTTGCTAGTAGAACAGCCAGGTGTGCGAGTTGTACGTGTGAAATTGAAATTTCACTGCACGCCCTTGTTGATTACCTGGCTGTTCTACCAGCAATTGGTCCTCCCTCGTAAGAAATAGCGAAAAGTAACAACAAAATAATGATTGTTAAACAAGTGTTTTATTCGGGTGCCCCAAATTATGAGACAAGTCATCAGAGTTGGTCTGTCGATTCCATGTGACTGTGCAAAATTTGGTTTTGTTGCAATTATTAGATTTTGTGTTAGTGAGCAATTCATCGGTCCAAAATGAAGTGAAACAAACTATAAAACAAACTTGGAATTGGAAACCTAAATCCGAGCCACTTCCCCGTTCGTCTGCTGTTTGACGCCACACTCAGCAATATTCCAGCTATATGGCAGCAGCCTGTAAGTAACCGAGTCTGGACCAGACAATCCAGTGATCAACAGCATGATCATCGATCTATGTAACTGGAATACGATCAACATAACCAAGTCAGCGAGTCTGATCACCCGATAATGATAGTCGCCTCTTACGACAAGCATGGGTTGCTGAAGACCGATTCTAATCTGAACTAATGCTTAGACCCACACAAGCCACTTTATCGGATGACAGTTGGATAACGTATTTAGAGTCATACAACGAGGTTTACTAATTAATTGTTATGTTGACGTTGGACGTTAAATTCAACCCCAGATGTGTTCAAAGTAGTGAGTTTCAACTTGAGCAGAACTAATGGATTATAATTCATGATATGAGTTGCAATGGCCCTCCCGAGATGATGCAGTGAGTGAGTTAGGTTTAATGACTCTTTGAAAAGTAGAGTGGTGTCACGTCGTGTCAATGAGATACATATGTATAGCGTTACTTCAGAGAGATTCTAGGGGAGCGAGTGCAATTTGATTTGAACCTCATCTTGTTCGGATATAAATACCATTTAACATGCTTTATATCAGGAAATACTAAAGATTTTTGGGTCAAAGATATTTATACATTTACATACAACCAGGAACATGGACGTAACACGACTTATTACGCGAGAATTGTGTTACGCCGTTATAAGCAACATACCGCCCATTTCACGATGGGGACCACTATTCCTGATGCTTCACACGATTTATACACGTGGTGTATTGAACCCGGGCCGAGGCTGGCCTATAGCGTAGCAGTTCAGTAGATTACTGGAACAGCCATGATGTAGTCAGAGCAAATATTGTAATCAGCACAATCTGATCACTGCGATTTGACCTTTTCCGTATTTCAGCAGTATGTGTCATTCAATCTATCTGCAGTTATTCACAGGAAATAGGTCGAAGACTGTTACAGATGTCTGGTGCAGGGTCATCGCAATGCATTCATGGTAGGAAGGAATAACCCGTTCAACAGTGTACGAAGCACGTACTGGTACTTCGACCTGTAAAGTTGGGGTTTAATGCAAGAGCCCTGTAGTACTGTAGAGATGGGGTTTGATACTAGTGCTCTTCAGTACTCTGGACAGTAGAGACGAGGTTCGACGCTAGCGCCTGTTCAGTACTTAGATGAGTAAAGGTGGAGTTCCATGCTAGCGCAGTTGAGTAAATAAAGCAGTACACATAGGGTTCAACGCTAGCGCTTGCTGAATACTTAGAACAGTAGAGATGGGGTTCATGCTAGGGCCGTTAAATACTTAGAACAGTAGAGATGGGGTTCCATGATAGCGCTGTTGAATTATTAGAACAGCAGAGATGGGGTTCCATGCTAGCGCTTGTTGAATACTTATAACAGTAGAGATGGGGTTCGGCGCTGGTGTTGTTAAGTAGTTAGAACAGTAGAGATGGGGTTCGACGCTAGCGCTGTTAAGTACTTAGAACAGTAGAGATGGGGCTCGACGCTAGCGCTGTTAAGTACTTAGAACAGTTGAGATGGGGTTCAATGTTAGAGCTGTTGAATAGTTAGAAGATTAGAAAAAGGGTTCCACGCAAGCGTTGTCTTATACTTAGAAGAGTAGAGATTGGGTTCAACACAAGCGCTCTCTAGTACTTACAAGAGCAGAGATTGGGTTCGCAGCATTCTTTACGAAGAATCATCCTTCGTTCGGCTGCGACAGCGACATGTTTAGTACCATGCAAATATCAAGGGAGCCATGGTGACTAGCCGGAAGAATACCAAGAGGCCATCACCGACCTATAAACTGTTCTTTAGCACGGTGGAAGAAGTTGATGCCAGCCTGTAGCATGCGTGGGTTTGCACTTCAAGTGTTCATTACGAGTCATAAAACAAGTCGTGGCGTCAGGGAACAAAGGCCGTTTGATTCAACTTAAAGCCTTTGGCTGTTTTGTAAAGACTTTTCTGATGTCGATGAGTATAATATAACTGCGTATTACAAAATGGTTACGAAACTGCATGATATACCGCCGCGGGTATGTAATTAGGGAAACAGAGACACACTGGAGATTTGATTTAATTTTATATGCTAATAGTTGTATAAGTCACATTTAGTTTTTTATGAAAATTGTGAGTAATAGGTGCTACCAGAAGGGTTGGAGGTACTTAACTTTGATACCTGATGCATCACTGATTTTGAGTGATATCTTCATGTAACTTCCATCGATAAAGTACCTTCTTCGTCCAAAGTGAATCTGTGTCGTTGCTATGTTATATTATCTCCTAAAGTTGAAGGATGAAACTGGAGAGTGTGAAGTTTATTAAGGGATATCATTTGACAGAATATATTTTAAAACCCCTCAAATACTTGCAACATCATGCAAGGCAAAGACATCGGATACCCTTTGCATCCTGATTCTATATTCGTGGTTAAATATGTGATTACTAAATATCACGACTCTCAGGAAGTCGAAAAACGAACCATACAGTCATAGCTTTGTCAAGGTTTTATGATTATATATAATGATATAACTCCCTATAAGCCTGGGGTTACATATTCCGATTTTCCACAGGTATCTACCATTTGGAACACATCTTAACACATTTACTGTGCGGCCGTTTTTATGCAATGCTTGCAGCGAGAAGTTCAAAGGATAGCTGGTGAATATCTAATCTTTCTTTATGACTTGTCTGTCTTCTTAAAAAAGCATCCTGTTTGTTTTCTTCTAGTTTGTGTTTTGTGATGCTCAATGCAAAATTCTTTCTGTGGCAGCGGTCTGTAAATAATCGAATCTTGATCAGACAATCCAGTGATTGATATTATGGGTATCGACCAATGCAATCCGGGTATTTTCTGTTAGTAGGTTTGTCAGGTATATCTCAAATATATCATTTTCTTACTGAAACGCAGCTGCTTGACTCAAACTTAATCTATTGAGACGATCTCCTCTGGAAGTTGTTTGATACAACCTTATAGCGTTTTCCTATGCGGGCCGCGTCGAAATGAGACCTGCTGACATATCACACACACACACACACACACACACACACACACACACACAGAGAGAGAGAGACAGAGAAAGACACACACGCACGCACGCACGCACACACGCACACACACATATGCACACACCTACCGAGGTGGTCATTGTAATTCCAAACTACGCTACCAGTTTTCACGAACCCTTTACCTGGCACTAGACCTGGATGTCGTACCACACATCCCAATTACGACACACGATGCAGTATGCTGCTTTAGCCTAACGCTTGAGGTTCAGAACGCTTTCAGACATTTAATGATCAAAGGTGCGTTGGAAGATAGCAAAAGGCATATAAGTCCAAATACATGGCTACATTCACAAAAACACAAGATGATTGAGTATTGACCATAGTTCATATTCATTTCAAATTTCACACAACACCTGAGCAAAGATTTGTGACAATGATACTTTTCACAAAGTTTCCAGTAAAAGGATTACTTCGGAAGAAGATGAAACCTTATCAGAAAGCCAAGGTTGTGCAGCCTAAAGTTGTAAACAAGTCTATAAAATCCACATTGATATCAGGCGTGTTTTCAAAGAAGTCCCAATCAAAATGAAATTGTCTTTAATCAAAATATTCCAATGCCATGGCGAACTTCTAACTGTCTTTGCTGACGAACGAGAACATAATACCATCATCGTTTGATTTGTCAGGAAGATGCACAACACTCAAAACCCCAGACAATTCATCTCCTTTGACACACCTCTTCTTTTGCCTGAACATGTCCTATACATTGTAAAAACAGTCATCAAACTTAGCCTAAACCCATAAATATTGCGAAAAAACGATATTGATGTTAATCGTGGAAATACAGTGAGTAGAATATTTAATTAGGGCACTGTATGTGTGATGGCGAATAAATGGTCGCTAAACTTCATCGCATCTTTGCAGTTCCCTTTGATGTTGTATCAAATAACAAGAAAAGAGGTAACAGGCCCGCATGTCCTGGCGTTAAGTATGTTATCTGTAATACAAGAAATACATTGTTGCTTTATCTTGAGATGCTTTGAGCAACATTGTAAAGTATGTCTGACGTTTTCTTGGTGGAATAATTGGAGCCCCGGCAGCCGGTGTCGTCCTGATAACACTTTACAAAACACGAGGCATAAGGAAATGTTTAGTTTGTATCCGTTTGTCCCTTTGTGTTTTCTTGATGGAAATGAAAACTGTTGGTTATCAATGATTTGGTTGTCTTGAAAATACATCATTCCTTAATCAGTATAGTTTCGTCACTGCTTAACGTTGGTGTCCAACATTACCCAATGGAGCATCAACCAAATGCAGAAAGAACCCATTGCATTGTACACGATGAACGCACAGTAACATAGACACACACATGTGTACAGACACAAACGAAGACAAAATATTTCGCAGTTATTTTCAAAGAAGATTATGATAAAATCATAATATATCTGGAAACGTAGAATGTGCTACAAAAATAGAAATAAAATCCCTTGCCATCCTCGAAATATCAACTGTAAATATATGTAGTTGTTTCAAGCTTAATGTTTGAACTTTTAACTACATCAATGTTTGGATGTGTTACATTGTATCAAGATACTGCTTATGCAAAATAAACATTAATCATGAGGTCTCTCATTTGGATCATCTGTTAATCCTTGTCCATTCCCCGGGATTGTCCAAATTGAATCATGAATTGCTCCGTTCCCGGGTATGGGACAGAGCGGTTGCCCAAACCCAGGGAATAAGCAACTCCTTGAATTGGGCACTGCACATACACATGCAGAGAGAAAAACACGACACACACACATGCACACATGTACAGAGAGAACACGAAAAACACACACACATGTACAGAGGGAAACACTAAACACATACAAGTGCACAGAGAGAAACACGAACACATGCACAGAGAGAAACACAGAACAAAAACACATGTACAGAGAGAAACACTAACAAACATACACATGCACAGACAGAAACAAGACAAATACACACACATGCATCGAGATAAACACGAAACACACACACACATGCATAGCTATCAACACGAAAAACACATACAAATGCATATAGAGAAACACGAAAACACACACACATGCACAGAGAGAAACACATACAAACACACACACACATGCACAGAGAGAAACACAGAACAAAAACACATGTACAGAGAGAAACATTAACACACATACACATACATAGACATAAACACTAAACACATACACATGTACAGAGAGAAACACGAAAACACATTCACGTGTATAGAGAGAAACATTAAAATACATTCGCATGTATAGAGATAAACACGAGAAACACATACACATGTATA
>VKKT01000637.1:109166-134364 GCA_008038995.1 Haliotis laevigata | reverse complement strand
GTTCTAAACGCAGTGCGTCGTGTTTTTCTTTTTTGAATTGACTCTATGAAAATGTCGGAACGAGGGTACGTGTGTTTTTTGGTGCATCACTTTGCTACTAAAACATTACATTCGAAAACTCATCATTGCTATCGTATTCCAGCTTTTGAATATCTACTGTAACAATGAATGATGAAAATCCTAAACCTCACTCCTGGCATCTAGAATGTTAGCATTTTCGTGGTCCAGCTGTAGTTGATGTAAGAGATGACCTTTCGATCTTCGGCCGCATCACGCAAGGTCAAAATATGACATTTTTTGTTGCCCCGCCTTGCACTAGGGGTCCAAAACATGGACTGGAATGTCTATAATGTGTCTTAGAGGGATACCCGTGGTCATTTGCAGCATGGTTTATTCGACGTTTCTCCTCTCAGCCTTTTAATGGACACAGCGTGTCATTTACAAAACTGGTTTCAAATCACTAATTTCCGAACATTAACTGCAGTATATTTCAGTCTTGGAATTGCAAATGAAAACACACGAGACTTTCATCTTTGTAATGAAACCCTTAACTGGTAATCAGGTTGTTATAAGGATTACCATGCTTGTGAATAATCATCTCAAAGTGTCTTCCTGGCAACAGTCTCCGCGGAAGCATCCTCCGAAGAAAGTGTGATAAATTTAGCCAAGCAATTAGCAGAACGTTTACCAGGCCCTACATACATAATGACAATTCCAAAGCAAATAAATAAATGCCAAAGGAGTCCGTAAAAGACAGGTACAAGTGTTATGGTTTGGCCTAATCATTCTTTGTGTTGAATTGGAAAGTGAGCACGTCTCAATCAAGATTCGCAAATCAGGGATGAGTGACACAAACGCCAGGCAAGATGAGGCACAGATCAAGCATCAGTGACCTCCGTTTTTGTCAAAGGTTGGGAGCCATGATCCGTCAATACTACAATTATTACGCCAGTAACTCTCCACAGCAACGATTCAACAGGAAAGCTCGAATTGATTTCAAGACCCATCAAAAGAATTGAGGATTCTTCAGTATTTCGGGTCACGGAGGGTCCGGCGATTAGGGATGAGGAAAATTAGAATGAGAGCTGGAGATGCGCAATTTGCCCCTTACCTCCGGAACCTGACGCCTTCTCGTGGTGATTAATGAAACTAGATTGCTGAAATCCACGGGGAAATCCCTTATTTTCTGTCGACGTAAACAAAGTAAAATAACTAATGAAGGTTGGTGGGTGTTTCATACGTGATAAGCTACATACAAAAGTCCCACTCCCATATTCGAGTATTTCTGGATGCCAATTACCGGTCCGTTTCTTGTTTCGTTTCTTCTTGTGGTACTCGTTTATTCCGGTTTACGATATGCTCTTCAGCTATTCTATCTGACCAGTATACAATCTCGAAATGATTTACAAATCTATCTCGAGCACACAAAAATGAAGTGGACAAAAAGTATATTATCAACTATTGTGTTTACAAACATCAGCATGGCAACATCACATTCATTTATGTGAAAAGTACGTAAAGGTCACAACTATTTGATAGTGATTCACGAAACACACAGACACTCACTTATGAGATAATCGGAAGAAGGATAGTGAAGAAACTTCTGACTCTTAAAATGGGTCATGCTTATCACAGTTCCGTGGCATCGATGCCCAGAATCGCCCATGACCAGTGTATTATCTGACTGTACCAACGATCATGGATTTCCTTGATTTGGTAATTGTTGTCTTTCCACCGGCAAATGAATACTTACCAACCTTATAAAAAATGATTGTATTGTAATTGCCAGTTAGGCAGATCCAAACAGCTCTGCAATACACAACGAACCGGATTCCAAACTTCGCCGAGTTAAGCATCCATTCATAAGTACTGATTCTAGAAACATACAAAGTTTAACTTTTCATGATTGGACAACACTGCATGTTCCTCAACATATCGCGTCACAACCGCGTGAATAGTCTTCACCAATTTGTTAAACATCGAGCTTATTGGTTTTTGCATTTGAGACCGCTTGGCGGTCTAGTGGATGGTCTAGAGCGGATGCACTATTGTCATAAATGGGACCTAACTGCAGGGGATAGAGGTTCTACTACACTAAATACAAATCAGTTGCTCCCCGAGCGAGTATCGTAAGTAAACTTCAGTTCTGATGGAGGCATATGACAGCTTTAGTTAGATGATATTGTGTAAGATATTTATGTTTTTCAAAGTACATTCATATCAGTAATTAAAACTGACCACATTTTGTCATATCTAGTGCAGTCTTTGTTTAACTCGATGACTTATGATGAATGTGTGCAGAGATATTTTCAAGTGGGTGACTTTTGGTGCGGATCTGGGGTTGGTGTCTTCAGCTTCCTGTACTCGGAAAAGGAATTGGTTAACCTAGTCGAAATGTGTGTTTTTATTGCAACTCTAAGGCCATACTGTACATATATGTACATGTAATGTCTTGAAACGCCCTGGTTATTTTTTAAGAACATATAACGTTACTATGGAAATCTATGGAAAACATTTGGTTTTGTGTAACCTAGAGCATTTTCCCAGAAAGGGCAAGATAGTTATTTCGATTCCTTTCCATTGTCAAATGATATGTTTTTATTACTCTGCCAGGCGCTCGGTATTAAGGGGATAAAACAAGGAACAGTTTGCTCGGAGCCAGTCTACTGTTGGAGTTGGGTATCAGTGCGAGGGGGCTAGCATTATAAGACCGCATTAGTCGGCACCAGTGCCAGCAGCCTCACATATAAGCTATTATATGCAAATACGACATTACTTTATATTTCAGCTCACCCTACTTTAAAATATGACTTCAATAAAGAATGTGAATAGTTTCTGAACCTGAATAAAACGACTTCATTTCAGATCATTTCGTTAGAAAATTCGTATGTACCCAAAGCTTTGTGAATATATTTTTTCATCAAATATTGGAACGGGTTGTTGAACGGTATAAACTTAAATATTTCTTTGCTCGTATGGTTAGTTGACGCACTAATGGAAAATACACATTTGAGAGCAAAACCAACATTTACTCATTGCAGAGCCCTTTAAAATAAACTAATATGCCACCTCTGTTTTGCCCTACTGTTTGTGAACGTAAAAGTGCCTTTTAGAGCTCAATTGCATCTTATTACGCAAATGATTGCTTTCACTCATAAAAACACTTAACTAGATACGCATGAAAATAAAAGAAGCTCTCGTTGCCTAATTACATGGATGAGTGTACGCATGTGTCGTTCACATGAAAAATAAGGTTCAAATTCAGAAATGAAGCGATTGTAGACTGACAGTCATATAAAGGTTCCGTTCCACTGCAGCCTGTTGGAAGTATTCGTCATGAAGAGGTAGATGAAGATGCATCAGTCAGAAACCACACAGTTTGATCAATATGTATACATTTAAACAAATTAAGTTGTGTTGGGAGTGATCTTTCTGGCAGAGGGCGGTTGTTTATCGAACGTCAATGTCTGCATTGTGTATCTTTCTATCTGTTCCTAAAACTGCATCTAATATATACACCGGGTGTTATGTTAAGCATCATGCCTTTCAATAGCCTATGTTTCCCGAAACACATTGAATCATTAAAATATTCAGTAAATTCCATAGATGATATTATCTAACGTAAACACTGCCTATGCCACAATTGAAACCTGCTGTAAAGGTCGTACACGAATTTTGTATGATTCTCAAGATTGGCACAAGGCTTAGTAATAAACGAGACATCTCCAGATTCAGGATTAGAATCGATGTCCTTGTAACCCACGATTGTCGTAGGAGCCAACCAACGATTATTGGATGGTCAGGTTCGTAGTGTTGCTTGATGCTTGTCATCGTATCCCAGTCGCTTAGATCGATGCTCACGATGTCGATAACTGGATGGTCTAAGCTCGATGGTGTTGTCCAAACCGTTATACAGATTAAATACAGCTGCTGCAACAAACAAACATGTAATGTGATGCAGAGGATGCAGTCACAAAGATATTGCCCTGTCTCAGTTGCGGAACGAGTCCTTTCATTATTAATGTCTGTTGCATTGTGATATATATTGATTGGCGAGGAATTGGGTTGCCGTAGCACGTGCTTTCGATGAGTGCCACGCTCAGACAGGATGCGCTAACAGTTTCTAAAAACTTGATATTATCACCTTTGAGGGGGGTTAATAAACACATATTGATAGTTAGGTTGTAGAACATTCCTCATGAACACGTAAATTGGTTTGTTGCCTATTTTTAATTATCGATATATAAAACGCATGTGAACTTATTTCATATGAAAATGCATCCTTACATTACTATCATGATGTCAAGACAACTAGTGTATTTAGCATTGACAGAGCCTCAGAAAACCTCATACTTATAAGCAACTTATGTCGTACGTGCAAATAGTGTGGTTGTTCCATCTTACTTATCATGACAATTTCTATCCGTGAAGGTCCGGGTTAGAATATTGATAAGAAAAGCAAGATTTATGGATGTCAACTTCTTTATTGTGAATAACACGACGTCACGGAGTGTATGCTTACTCCTTCATCAGGTGAATGAAATCTTTGAAGGGCATTTAGAAGTAAGCATACACTCCGAAACGTCGTGTTATTCACAATAAAGAAGTTGGCATCCATAAATCTTGCTTTTCTTATGCATTCCGCTTCTAATGCCCTTCAAAGATTAGAATATTGATCTTCAGTAACCCATGCTTATCGTAAGAGGCGACTTACAGGATCGGGTGGTCAGGCTCGCTGACTTGATTGACACATGTCATCGTATCCCAATTGTGCAGATCGATGCTCATGCTGTTGATCACTGGATTGTCTGGTCCAGACTCGATTATTTACAGACCGCTGTCATATAGCTCGAATAATGCTGAGTGCGACATTAAACAACAGCCAACCTCAACGGGACACGATTCTTTACGGTCAGTTGCGGAGTGTTAGACCACTGGCATCCATGCCATTGGAGTTTCCAAATTTTCCCAGGCGCACAATATGAACTCAGGGGTCTAATGAAAATTGACATCTTCGTTTAGACCACACATACACACCCTCGTACCGCTTTAAAAATGCATGTCATTCATACTTATACCCAAGTGAACCCTCTTCTTTGAAGAGGCAAACTTTGTGTTACCTTTGCTCGTTATGTTCATAATGGGCACATAAATCAATTCACATCTGCTTAATCGGGTTTTGGATCCAAATTATCGGGGCATCAGGGCATCAATTTATCACGAATGTTTTGAGGAACCAAATTGGAACATGTCAGTAAACAAGGCTCACTTATCAACCGCGCGTGCGTTCCTGCACAGATATAGAACAACAAGTTACATGATCAGATAATTGCTTCATTTAGCAACAACGTATAAATTCACAAGGAGATGGGTAAAAACATCCGTTCTCGAGACTAAATCATTCCTTGTTTGAGAAAGTCAGTTTTCATGATGTTGTTCAATAAAAACAACGCATGGTCATGACCAGTCGTTTCTGTAGCATATGCACTCATTCCGGTTTTTCTTTATAAGCATATCTTCCTGTACTTCCTTAACATATTTCCAAACGTCAGGTGGTCGTCATACTTAGGGACGCAGTTACCGTAAGGAATATCATATCAGCGATTTAAATGCACACTCATGGCCCTCAAATGAATAGGACTGCATGGGTAAGGCACTCTGTTGAAACCACAATTCAGAACTGAACCACTGACAGGGCTGTCAGCAGTCGATAATTACAAGAACGCAGAATGCAACTTCCCTTATTTAGCGTTTGTTATCGATATATGTATAATGTATGTGGAAAACACGTCATCTCTTATTTAGATAATGATTAGAACATCACCAGACACTACTTGATAATTAAAACAGTTTTAAATGATTGCAGAGGTCCAAACACAAGGGAAACAGGTATTAGGGTTGAGCAAAATTCTTATATTGTTTGACGAGAACGTGATCCATACTTTCACGACATAACATGTCGATAGTTTTATACATTCTGTCACGACAGGCTGAAACTAGCAGTTGAAAATTCGACCTATCTATTCAATGCAATATATAATGTAAAAGCCTTTTATAGCCTGTTTACTGATGTATGTCAAGGAAATTAGTGAATTGCTTAAAGTAAGGTCCTCTACTCTGAACAGAAAACGTTTGTTGAACATTGCTATATGGAGGGTTTCATAACTGACATCTCAGATCAGAAATATAGAAAATATGAATGGAGTCTTAATGAGTAAAAATGAATTGAAAATTATTTACATCTACTAACTATAACTGGGCACCATTGACGGTTGACCATTGTATCAATAAACTCGTGACATCCCGGGAAGAAATGGTCCTGAGCATTCCATTGCAGGTCAAAAGTGGTGAGCAAACTCGATCTGGATATTTTTCCTACGGCTCGCCTCCTTCCCTGGTTTGCTGGAATGTTACCGACAGCGGCGCTTGAGAACATGCATAAGAAGCCGCCGCCGTATGGCAGGGGTCTAACTGTGCAGCATTCTGTGAGTGTTGGTTGTTACCGGTAGGACAGCCCATGTTTACTCATTTCGCGATAACCTGGTGTCATCACTAGTTTTGAGTGATCCATTCATATATCCCATATTAGCTATCCATTTACTATTAGCCCCTTATCGCCCAGTGGAATCTGATTTGGGAGATGATATTTGGCGTTGATGGTTCATACTTATCGACATGAGTTGATGTTCGGATTTTGCACAATATAAAACCTAAACACATTTGATTATAATAAACTATAAAAAAAAGTTATAAAAGGCATAGCCATATTGCTTTTGTTTATGAACGTGACGCAATGATCTGTTCCTACGAATATCTTTAAATTTCAACACTATTACACAATTACCTTGACTAAACTATACGCGAAAACAAATTTCTAATTTTGCCTATATTTTATTATTTGGATTTACGGCAAGTTTGTTGGTTTAACATATGATTATTATTATATGATGTTTATAGAGTTTTCCCTGGTGTCGACGTTTTGATTGACCTGACTCAGACAACTGGAAGAGGACAACCTTAATCTTTATTAAATTTATACAAGGATATAAAATGTATGTCTTTTGATCTTTCTATCCTTGTATCCTGCGAGATGTTCCTTTTGTGAAGGAAAGGGTTGTAATAAACATCATCGAAATAGACAATGGAAAATAAATTCAGCACATACTCAATATGTATCCAATGTCTCTCCAGGTAGATAATCTTTACTATGATGCGGTAAGGGTGTTGTCACGTGTACTAGGTATTCTCACATCTGCAACTCTACAATGTATAGATATTTTGAAATTGATGGAAACCCAGTACTGTTAATGTCATTATTTGTAGAGAACAGTGAATGGGTTATCATATTGATGTGTGGACTTTGGTTTGCCCTGCTCTGAAAACAACAACAAAACGGAACACTCATTAACGATGTGGATGGATATGTGAGATATCTGGTTTCAAGCAGATATGCTTGCTGCTAACTTCGTGGTTCTATTTATGTACATATTCACTCATGTGCAACAACATGTGTTTCAGTTCATCTTCTTTAATTAAGTTATAGTTATACATATTAAAATAACCTTTTGCCATGTAACTAGAAAAACACATTCCTTGGCACTAATGATTTCTTCCCTGCAATGCTCTTCAGCAATCATAGGTGACACTGAATGTAACGTGAGTGAGTGAGTTGAGTTTTACGCCGCAATATTTCAGTTATATTGCGGCGGTCTGTAACTAATCGAGTCTGGACCAGACAATCCAGTGATCAACAACATGAGCATCCATATGCACAGTCGGGAACCGATGACATGTGTCAACCAAGTCAGCGAGCCTGACCACCCGATCCCGTTACATCTATGATGAGTCCAAATCCTTTCCTAAAAATACACCAATACTTTGATAAAACTGTATCAAATGTGCTATATCTGCCTGTTTAAGAATGTACCTGCAGTTTGGACTGAATGTATTGTTTCGAGATAAAATAAGATAAAATGTGGTAGCGTAGCTCCCTATCACAGTGGCCGGCGGAACACTACATTGTTCCTAAGCCTCAAATACTTCCTAACGGTGCATGTGTTTCTTTGACCGAGAGACAAGCAGCCAATAACTGCTACGAAAACGCTTTAAACACGGCATGTGTCTGCGTTTTAGAAAAACGTTTACAATAACAAATGTTCTTAGTTCATGGGTAGTTAAACGTTTCTTACTACAACAAGAGAACTTGCAACAACACACGAACCGGCCTTCATAGATAACCTCCCATTTGCATAGTAACCAAATCAACAGAAGAGCATCCACACATACTGAGTTCACGTACAGCAACAAGTATTTCAAAAGCAAAGGCATCCTTCGCCTTTACCTCCCCAATCCCACTTGTGTCAGTTTCGTTCTATTTCCTGTTAGTAATACTTCAACGTTTGTCATTTAAGCCTCAGGAATTCGTAGTTAGCTGCCTGACGTCGTTGGGATATGTTTTTAGAACATCCTGTAAGTTGTTTGAAACACTAGCGACCACGTCAGATCTGAGAAGAACAGAGGGAACGTATCCGCCAAAGATATAACAGAAGACTCACACCTTTCCAACCAAACCATGCAAAGCCAGCACTAAATTTAAAGGATGTATGAATAGGCTGGTACAGGTTTTGTAGGTGAACCATTGTGTCCTTTTGTAAGAAGATATGTTTCATCATATTTAATCAGAATTGGCATTGTTTCTAGAGCCATATCAACTGTATTATGTAACATTTCAAATCGTTCATTCAGATATTACAAACACATATAGAAGGAATAGATGAACTGTTGCATACACCACCATTACCGCTCATCAGAAAGTTAAGGTGCTAAAATTGTATTTCAGATATCTGTACTCAAAAGTTAATTTCAACATGACTTTTCGATTATAAGGGTATTATGCTCAAACATCGGTATTCAGGTTACATATCTTCACGTAAACACAAAAAATTATTGAAGTATTCCTAGAAATATAAATAGGTCAACAATAACAGCATCATGTACTTCATTTTCAATCATTTCAATGACTGTGGATAATAACATAACAATACTTTAATGCTCTTTCTATGCTCCACTTATGTAGCATTTTACTCCCGAGAATTGACTTAGCTGAAACACATCAAAAATGTAAAAAGACAGATTTTCAAAACGAATCCAAATGCAATTTTATGACGTCTGGTGTTTTTGTTATGTTAGCATATAACCTGTATGGATCGTACGATATCGCAATTCGAACCAGAAATGCAAAGTTCGATGGCTTTGTATCTTCATGTATAGGCTATAAAATACAGTTGAAACTGTTGAAATTATGTGTTTTGAGTACAATGTTGGGCTCATTATCGTTGCTCTGATATTACGACGCTCATGTATATGCCTCTGTATCTGTGTATGTTTGTCTGCGTGTCTGTCCAAAGGTTCATTCAGAAACATGTCATCTTGGTTTAGCTTCCATATTCTCCCTCAGTCAGATGCTGGTTTTACCATTTCTGCCCACGCGTGTTGCCCCAAATTTGTCGAAAACGAAATCAATAATCACTTTTGAACGTTACGTAAACACATCTCCTTCACTTCTTATGTTGGTATGGATGAATCTACAACCAGAGTCCTCGAAAATGTATTACAAACGATTTGGTTAAAAGCATTAACAAATCATGAATTTAACAGTCGCAAAACCGCTTAAAACGCAAGATGCTAACGGAGTATATACACATTGATTTTCAGGCACAATTAAACAAGGCTATCCTGTTTAGGGGTAACACATATGTGATCTAAAGTAAACTGTCCATTTTGCAATACTAAACATGTTTTACTTCTGTGAGTGGACATTTCAAGGATACATTGATACAAAGGGTAAAAATGAATGTAAATAACACACGTTGTTTTGTAACCACCTGACATGATTGAGTGAATCCCCGCGTTAGCTTGCATTGCAGGAGACGTTATCACCATCCATGAATGATAGTCTTCTTTTCAGTTTGCTTCGGAAAATTCATGTCCATTAAAAAGTGGTAGGTTATCAGGGGCTAACGTTTGAAATGTTGCATGAGGATAAATTTTTGAAGAGCTTTTCTTGTCCATGTACATGCGATATACTTAACACAAGGAACGCTCAGTACAGAAATAGCCATGTAGCGATTTTAAAGACGCTTAAGACCTAATTGTAGATGTACATGAACAAAGGACACATTGTAAAGTTTACGCCACAAACAAGACCTTCTTGTCATAAAACGTGTCTGAAAGATAAATATACATCCTTAAATCTGAGGCAAGTGAGAGGTGATGAGCTGATGGTGAAGTAATACTGTGTTTTACTGTCTAACACAAGAACGAACAATCCTGGTATATGCATTAATCTTCAGCCACACACGTGTTGACATACAGCTGTAGACTGCGGTGCTGGCAGCTAAGTTTCAGATCAGATTTGGAAAACACGGATACATCTTTGTTTACCTGGAGGAAGGGAATGTGTATATCTTAATGTTAAAAAATGTTAAGAGTGAATACTTACGGAACGTATCAGGTACCAATAAGTTATAAATGAAAATACAAGAAACAGAAACTGAACTGTGTGCGTGAAAGTACAAGGACATTTCCTGCCTGATCAATATCATACTGTTTAATATTAATGTCTAGATTGTATAGCTGTTGCAGGATTGCCCCTATATTCACCACAGTATACCACACAATAGAGATAAATCAATCCAAGGTGCCCACTTAAACAATCTAATTCGACACACAAACACATACTTTTGGCTTGATACATGTGCATGTTTCATTATGGATCTTCCAAATCATGTCATATCAAAACATTAAGAACCTTTCTTAAATACCATGAGCTTTTCTAGCTTTATATCTGAATCATCCTCCGTAGTCAAGTTGATATAGAGTATTGAGAGCAGGATTTCGGTATGCCCGATATCTGTTGATGGCGTTCATCATTAAACGAAAGGCGGACCGGCTTGGAGTCAGTACATTGTATCAGTGCGGTATCAAAGTTAAACGGTGACATAACATGTCAGTGGGCTTGCGCTATATTGGCATTATTTTGGACTTGGACAAGCAGCTACACTGTATTAGTAAAAACATTTCGATTGTAAGGTGTATAAGTAAAGGTGATAACGAATGTGTACTAAATAACCTGATACATGTACATGTGGCTGACATAAAGATCGCCTCTTTAGAGTTGGACCTTTTACGTTCACATTAGTATGTATATTGCAAAGGTGTTATCTGCAATTCTTGTTTTTGAACATGCACAAACATTCATGTTTCTTTATGGGTTTTGTTAGTTGACACACTAATGGGAAATAAACGCTTGGCAGCAAAACCATTACTCATTTACAGAACTCTTTAAATATACTGAAATGCCACCAAAGTGAGGACCTGTTTTTTAAGGTTTCTTGACGAGCGTGCATCTAATTAAGCAAATGACAAAACTGAATACTCTTGAAAATAGGAAAAGTTCTGCTTGTCAAATTGCCAGGAGGAACGCACGTTTGCAAAGTTCCTTTGAAAAATAATTCACCCCCAAACCTAACCTGTAATTCAGAAAGTAAAAGGGTTGTATAAGTTGGCAGTCGGATGTAGGTAACCACCACCAAAGGCTGTTTGTAGAAATCATTTTCAACTGATTCAGACGCTGGCCTGAAACCATGCTGCTTGATGTATATATAACTTAGCTGTCTCTTGCATGGAAATGCCCTGTCTGTCTTTTATCACAAGTAAAAGTCTGCACTCTATCTCTTGCAATAGTTTCTAACACAGTATGTCATATGTTCACTTGGTAATATGTTAAGCATAATATCTTAGGGTATTCTATATTTTCCAAAATTGAATCATTTGTAAATTCCAACATGTATTGCCTGTTGTCCAGGTTAAAATGTTTCGTTTGGGAACCATTTTTGAGATGCAATAAATATAATATTAAATACATATTTGCAACTGTTACCTACAACGCAAACATTTCTACACTAAAACAAATATTGACATGTGATCGTCGGTGGTCAGTTATACAAATAGCATGGATCAGATTTTGTCACTTAAACGCACAACCCTAAGTTGTTGTAAAGGTTACAAAGGAATGTTACAAAAGTCTATGGACCTGTTCCATTTAATGTCTCTAAAGAAATGTTGTGTTTGTGAAGGAAGATGATTGTAATAAACATCCTCCGGTGAGACTGGAAACATTCGTAAATACACACAGCACATACTCAACATATACCCCTATGCCCCTCCAGGTAGACAGCCTTTACTATGATGAAGTAGGCGCGGTGTCAGGCGTACTAGGTGTTCTCACATCTGCATCTCCACACCGCTAATGTACATATACTTTTGAAACCCAGTACTAAATGGTTGTACATTTTTTTCCATGAAGGAAAACAGAACCCCATCTGACTGAAGGAGACTGACGTTTCATATTCACACTTGGGGGTATTTCCTGGTATTTTCACGCTCGCAGAGTGATAGATTACAAGAAACCTCATCCCCATACTGTCAGTTAGAAATGTACAATGACATGCGTTAAAGCTTTAATACCAGTTTCTAGTAAACAGCATATTTCGGCGCTAATCATTCCGTACGTTGGTACATTTCCATTGCATGATGTTGTTCATTAATATATCTGTGTTTATTGCAGTTATCAGGGTGATGTATCTGTTGTTCTTCCTGATTCGACGTTGAAGGTGCGGAATGCTCCCTGACGATGCGGATCGGTGTGTTGACAGGTTTTCTATTTATCGAGATATCCAGTTTCAAACATATGTGTTTGCTATGAATTTGATTGTTTCAGTTTGAATTGCTGCAAATGTTCACTCGTGTGCTACAAAATGTGCTTGAGTAAAGTTTCTTTAATGAAGTTATAAGAATGCATTCAAAACAAGTCTTCCCCATGGATCTTGAAATGAACATAATATGTTACTTGCTATGATTTACGACAACGTAAAATATAAATGTACATTGTGATGTCACATACACTCTATACGTTGACGAAATATGCCCAATCAAATATCCACCCATCTTGAAAAGAACTTATCACTAGTTTGGAGCAACCTTAGTGCCTCATGATACAGTGCCATGATACACTCATTTCAGCAAAACGTTTAACAACAAACGAAACAGTCTTCATTCGATACCTCCTGTTTGCAAGTAACTAATTCAGTGTCGGAGCATCCAGACATATTTGGTTCTTGTGGGACCAGTATTTTCAAAAGCAAAAAATACATCCTTTGCCTTCAATCCCCCAACCCAAACAGTGTCGGTGTCTTCCATTTCCAGCATTAGTTAAACTGCAACTTGGGTGATTTAGACCTGTGGAATTCGTAGTTACATGTCTTTAGTTGTTGAAATTGCTCTTTTCTAGAATGTCCTGTTCGGTGTTTGAAACATTAGCGACAACGTCCGATCTGACATAAAAGGAGGCAACGAATCCGCAAAACATCTAACAGCACATGCACACCTCTCCCATCAAAGCAGGTAATGCCAAACACGTGGCTACAATACGAGCTTGGAAAGATGCTCAAACACGCTGGTATTGCTTTGTTAGAGAAACTTTTTTTTCCTTTTTTCTCCTCAAAGAACAGAACACTTTTATGTAAACTTGTTGTGACGCAATTGATTTACCGAGAATCGTTCACTATTCACACCCCATGAAAAATTTGGAACCACATATAATCTAAAAACTAAATTTCTAGATTATTGCGGAGTCATTAGCGCAGTTAAAGCCTTCTTTAAAAGCAAACAAATAGATTTAGAAAACATCAACAAAAAAGTTAAGTTAACCCAATACAACCATACATATTCATCCTTCTGACAAGACAAAAAAACTGGTTGTCAAGTTTATTACAGGGCTTTATTGGAAACAAAAACAAATCGCAATCAACACTGTATGAAATAGAATGTTATATTAGGAAATAGATACTTTGCACAACTATAACCATATTCCCTTTTGTTGTACAAAAGATACACATCTCCAATGTTTCAGTACAAACTGCTTCATTATATTTTGCCAACGAATATTAAACTTTTTAGAATGAAATACATTGATCATAACCAATGTAGTTATTGCTCAAATTCTATAGAAACAACACCCCACCTCTTTTATGATTGTTACCCATATATGGCAGAAACTCCAAGATTGGCTAAATGATAAACTGGATTCAAATTTAAGTTTCACTAGACAACAAATTCTTCTTGGATTCCGTCAGAAACATAACGACCCAATTAATGTGATCCTCATAATTTTCAAAAGACTTAATTTTTAATCGTAAAACATCAGGATATATGCCAACATTTCAGTTTATGTTGAAAAGGCTTACTCAATAATATAATTTATCCAAATATGCAGCTATAAATATGCTCCAGAATCGATGCTTTTTACAAATTCTGGTCGGCATGTCAACCTGTTCAACGATTGATTTATTTTGTATTGCCATTGCTATATGCTCTGTAGACCTATACAGATGTAGCCCTCTACCCTGCATGTTGGAGCCCGTGTGCAACTGTATAAATGGTATGAAAAATAACAAAATATAGAAAAAAAGATTTTTGTGTAAACTTGTTGTGCCGCAATTGATTTACCGAGAACAAGTTGCTTTTTTATTATTAAGTCAATTCTAGTCAATAGATGTTTATGCTAGATTTGAGACGAAACCTTACGCCCATTCATGTGAAGCATGTTCAGATCAGTATAACTGTTTTCACACAATACGAGAATCCATAAACGTAAAACAAGTAACACATCAGTGGTAACATGTTGCTAACGGGTTTTCCAATAATACTATTTTTGCAACTTAGATTTAATTGTATATGTTTCTGTAATAAACCAGCCATGTTTGAATTGCTGTATGATTTGTTAGCGCCTAACCTATGTGAATCGCATTTAGACTTCACACTTTATGACAGAGACGATAGATTTAGTGTTGATGTACCATCTTGCCTCGACTGCAAAATACTAGCATGTCAAAGTGAAGCAATATGGTTGAACATGTTGCTAAATACGTATTGCTGAAATACCGAAATACGTATCTGCGTGCCTCTGTGTGTGTAAATCCTCAAGTTTCAACCACAATACCCGTACTCGTGCACACAGCGCCCTCACTGATTGTAAATATATGTACATAAATACAAAACGATCCTATATCACTATGCAATGCATTAGCGTGATCTAATTCAAACGAAAACATAATGTCGTTATCAGTATATCATAACTGCGATTAGATCAAACCCGCCCTGACCTTCAAGCATCACAGTTAAACAAGGCCCTGCTTTTGAAAACTTACACATGTCTGATAGAAGTAAATTTTCCATAATTCTACACTGAGCATGATTTTCTCCCACCGAAGGACATCTCAAGGAGGCATTGATACGAAGGTAAAATGGATTAACAAATCTTCGGTTACATCTTGATTAAATTTCGAGTTCTGCGTGCAGTGAATCAGACAATAACACGATCCATGTCATATGCTGATATATAATCCTTTCGCATGTCTTTATAATAGTCTTTATTTTAGTTTGTTTTGGTAAATCCATTTCTGTTTAAGAGCGCTATGTTATCAGGGAGCTAAATTTTAAAATGTTGCTCGTTGAGAAAGTTTAGCAGACAGAAATACAAAATTTCTTTGTTCATTTCCAACATGCAATAGGCATAACACATTATGATTCCAAACACGTTTAAGACATATTTGTAAATGTACAATGCAAAGTACACATTCTACGTTTACACTAGAAAAATACCTTCTTGTCAATAAGAAGAATGAAAAGGTAAAAATAGATAATGAAATCTGAGGAAAGTGATAAGTGATGAGCTGCTGTATACTGTAAACAGAGACGCACACCGATGGACACTCCTGGTTTAAGAGTGTACCTTCAGCTACACACCTGTTAACGCCTTGCCAAGGGAACCCGGCAGGCACAGTTTGGGGTAATGACAGTCAAGTTGGAAAACCAGGTACAGCAATGTCGATATGGAGAAAGAGTGAGTGAGTGAGTGAATATGGTTTTACGCCGTTTTAGCAATATTCCAGCAATATCACAGCGGGGGACGCCAGAAATAGGCTTCACACATTGTACCCTTGTGGGGAATCGAACCCGGGTCTTCGGCGTGACGAACGAACGCTTTAACCACTAGGCTATCCCACCGCCCATGAAAATATGGAAGGGAATTAATCATCATGTATATGGAGAAAGAGAATGTGTAGAACGTCAACTTCTAGAATGATGTGATGGGCAATAATTCAGGCATATTGAATGTTTGAAAACATGTATGTTGCAATAAACTAGGACTTGAATTGTGAAGTAGGATACTGTGTTCAACTTCCTCTAATCACACAGAACGATATGTTGGAACCTTAAATGAATAGTTCCAAAGCACAATGGTGCTGGTAATAAAAGGTGACACAATTCGATTGGGCAGACAAGCAAGTTCGTTTTTCTTTTCAGGTTTTTGTCTGCCTGGCTAAGACGCAATTATTTACAGGAAAATGTTCATAGATTGTAGATAGAAGCACGACTGTGTTGGGTACATGACACATGGTAAACGGTAACTCAATCACATGCAAGTCTTGCCAACGCTTGTTTTGGGATTGCAGTACAACAATAACCTATGTTACTGTTTGGTACGACCTTTGGAACGGCGTTCGTAGTTGCCTCAACGACATTACCCGGTAAATATATCAAAGTTTACCCTTTCATGGGACATCTGCATAACCCATTCTTCATTCTACAGCTAATGATGCCGATAAGAGCCGCATTTGTCTGTCGTGACGAAGATCTGCGATATCGTGCCAAAATGCTCTTCCGTAGTTGTGTTGTCGTACGAAAATAGTCATAATCAACTGTCGGACAATCCCTTTGTGCAGTCGCCTAAGAATATCTGACAAAAGTAGGGTCGTGACGTACTGTCGGTCCAAAATATCCAACTGTCGTGCCGTCCCTGTAGCGTGAATGGGATGACATGACGGATAATGAGCTAGTGTACCCCCTCCCTTCGTGGACCCTTGAGACTGGAACACTTCCTCGTCTTTTGACTCGGGGCGTGACCCTACTGCGACAGTCGCAGTCACGATGATCATATCATCCATTAACGCTACCCAACAGTTTTCGCAAACACGAAATGCCATCACAATGTCGTTAATCTTTACAGTGATCTGTAATGCTCAGTGTATTAAGAACAATATGACTTTACCCCATGAATATTGACGTATTTCTTGTCCCAGGCAAGATATATATTATTATATATTCCATGAAGTTTGATTTGGAGATTTCAGAGGATGCTAAGTGTACTTTTTATTTCTTGAAAGTGCATAACTGAGCAGTTGATTATTTACTAAGGAAAAGGTTACAAAATCCTTCCCATATTCTGAAATAATGACCTGCCCAAAGCAGCAGCAGCAGGAGGACGAGGAAACGAAAACCAACGGCATACTGGTTTCATTCCGAGGAAATGAGGATTGTTTTCAAAGTGATCACGTTTCTTAACAAAAAGTTTTACTGGAACATGTGCCGATTCTTCCGGAAAAGGAGGAAATTGTGCTAGATATAATGTAAGAGGAAAGAGCAATCTATCCGTCACTTCAGTATTTACCGTACATCAAAACATAAAACGTGATAGTTAATTCCACTCAATAGATTGTTTTCGAACGTAATTCTCCTCACAACCGGTGAAGATCCGGGTCAGATTTGGTTCTCAGCAACCAATATGTGTCGTAGGAGGCGACTAACTGGATCGGGTGGTCAGGCTTGCTAACTTGGTTGACTCTTCGTATCACAGTACCGTTGATCGATGCTCATGGTGTTGATCACCGGATTGTCTGGGCCAGACACATTTAGTTACTGACCGCCGTCGTGTAGCTGAAAATTGCTTAGTGCGGCGTAAACCAACAACCACACAAGGGAACAAATCATCCCCTTCACACGGTGAAGAAGAATCATAATGAACCTTCCATTTTGAGTAATATCTACCTTCATTGGAACGACTCGACAGTGGTGGTAAAAAGACCTGGCTAGCTATTCTCGTACGTTAGTAGCCCTAAGAACTTCTTAAGCCCATTCTTAACACATTGGCTACGATCAAAGTTAGTGAGTGAGTGAGTGAGTGAGTTTAGTTTTACGCCGCACTCAGCAATATTCCAGCTATATGGTGGNGGTCTGTAAATAATCGAGTTTGGACTAGACAATCCAGTGATCAACAGCATGTGCATCGATCTGAGCAATTGGGAACCGATGACATGTGTCAACCAAGTCCCGATCAAAGTTAAGAATTCTTAGGGTTACGAACGGTTCGAGAATAATGGCCGTGGGTCTTAAAAGGCCAAGTATAGTGAACAAAAGAACTTTGTAGAATTGGATGCTTTAGATAATAGAGGCAATGCTTAGTGACAAATGTTTGATTGAGATAAAATGTGAAAGGAATAAATGAAAACAGCGTAAATCGCAAAAACGATTGGCTAAGTCGTCACCAAAAATACCAAGCAGTAGGGTTAGAACGCGTGTTCCTGATTTCACACAGTCTGTCAATATTGAGTACTGTTTTTGTCTCATTTCGGCAAGTGTCTACCGCATTTATCCATTTCAATGCAGAGTCCACAACGTAAGCCAATAAGTAGTTACAGCATGGCAAGCGCCTGCCGTTCTAAGTTCTGTAAACATTGGGAGATTATCTGTGACATATTACAATCTCTCACCTCAGAGGGTAGCAGGTAGTGTGTGGCTCAGCCAAAGGAGGTTGATACCCATAACACACTAATTAAGATTATGTTTTCATTATTCACAATGTCGAAATTATAGGCTATTTGTACAAATTCAACAAACATGTCGCTTGCTCGGTCTCAGAGGAACCCCCTTTTCAACTTCAATTTCGCTTTAATTGTCGGCACGGAAGAAACAGTCGTTTGAGATATGTTAACATAATTGCGAAAATTTCTTTAGCTGCCAGTTGGAGTCTTTTACCAACACGAACTCGATCCATTTATTTCGGACTGACGAAACCGATTACAAGCTCTGGTCCTCGTTTTTGTATTCCATTTCCTGCTACACAAGTCTTTAGCATTTCAGCAAAGTAATAGTTCATAAAACATTGTGTTATGTATATAATCACAAGAGAAATATCTGTCAGATGAAAGCCAATAACACAGTAGTGTAATTTCAACGCGTTCTCTTGGCCATAATAATTTCTGCGAATCTTTTTTCTTTCTTGGAAATAATTTGGCAAGATGATATTAAGTACAATATCAAAATGTGTTGTTTGCCACTTTATTTATCGCTAAATGGAACTAGTATATGATAAGGTGATACTTAATTATGTGATGTTACTTTTGCTTGTCGCAACAGTGTTCTCACATAAAACACAAGTAAGCAATTCCAGGAGTCATTATAATATAATACAATAGTAGTTATATTGCAAAACATTGTGCAAACTGCTCATTACTCTTCCATTGGCACCAGCAGTGAAATTGAATGGCGCTCAGGAATGTTACATGTATATGGCGGCGGTATAGTCTGAACTAGACAATAGTTGTGTTTTGGACCATATGTTTGCAGTGCTTCTACGACCGTTTTCGGGCAGTGTTCATAATGAGTTTCATATTTCAGTCAAATCCAATGTCCAATTGCATGCTTCTTTTGCCAGGCATTGTACTTAGAAATGGGAAATAATGATTCAGCTGCATACTGAAAATTAATACCAAGTCCAGAAACACCTCGTCCATTTAACGTACGGCTTCCTAACTACTTTCACTTGTCAAAGAGCCGACTAACAAAAGCACGTTGTCAGAAAACAGTACCACACATAACTGCTCATTTATGAAGAGTTAATAAACTAGGAAATTGAGAGTAAACAATACCACTTTCCGAGTAGTCAATGAAATTTGAAAGCGTCAACGACAATGCTGCTGATTTATGTTTGAAATCAGTCATCTTAAAAGCATTCAAATGGCCAGTTCAAAGCACAGATCCAAACGACATTAGTATTTGACGTGAGTGTGTGCCTTCTCTCCCCATAACATATGACCTCTCATCGATCTGCATCAGAACATCAGAGGCAGGTCAAAGTAATTACAGGATTCATATCTCAGCTTATAACGAATACTATCTCTTCAGAATCTTAAAAACCTATGAAACTACATAACCGAGTTAATACACTGGGCATTATTACCGGGTTGTTACATTCAACAACAAGGTCTATTTCACATAGCCACAGCTACACTGGTAGACATTTATTTAACAAAGTGTTCCATTTTATTTATTTTCCAACTGCCGAAAAATGTGGTTTGAGAACGAATGAGAGAAGGATGGCGCGAGTGCAAGATTAAGGTTTCTGTGTCCATATTTTGACTTATTTATTTCAATTATTAACATGAACTGGCAATTATTTATTTTTTTCAATGACTTATGTTCGCCAGCATAAATGTGTTTGTTAGATGCTGTACTTTCACGCAACATTCCAGCTAAGGGATGGCGTTCTGTAAAACTCTACTCTCGTGGAGTCAAGTCAATGGTTATAGCTGGAATGTTATGAGACAGTGTTATACCTTGTGGAACAGTATTTCAACTATTGCACATTGTAACTGTGGAGGCATTAAAAGACGCTATATTATACAGATTTCCGGAGGCTTCTGTCGTGTTCCTGTCGTGTTCAGACTCGCGTTGGTGACTTTCTGTTTGGTATATAATGGGAGTTAGCTATGTGCTTCTCATGTCAGATCTTAAGCCACAAGAAGACTATCATCTTGTGTGATCACTCCATACACTGGGACACTGCCCAGCCCATTCTTCCA
Source organism: Haliotis laevigata (assembly GCA_008038995.1). Lineage (NCBI taxonomy): Eukaryota > Metazoa > Mollusca > Gastropoda > Lepetellida > Haliotidae > Haliotis > Haliotis laevigata. The sequence goes on along the minus strand of VKKT01000637.1, from coordinate 113,602 downwards.
GTTGGATACTGTTACTGAGTGGTAAATGTTACCATCATTATTCTTTACTGCCATAGTGATACCTTTGCACTGATTGGTGAACTAAGTTAATTTTGGAATACAGCTGATATCTGAGGCACATTAATTTGTTCTTTCCATTGGTTTCTCACCTGGTTTTATCACATCTATTTTGTTTCAACGTGGGAATAAACACGTATCAAACTGAAAACGACGATTTCCATTGATAACTAAAAGAACCCCTCAACGGTCATCTGAGTTTTGATGATTTATCGAAGATTGATGTGTTTGGTGTTGTTATGTGGCAATGATATTCATTTCATAACACTGTTCGAAGCGGAATACGTTGTATATGTTGTATACATCGAGGGCAGTGGGGTGCTATAGTTCTACAAACTTAAAGACCTTTCCAGTGTGTTCAGGTAGAGAGAAAATTATAGAAAGATCTGTAATCTTTTTCTTAATGTTTCATGAAGCAATATTAACACAGTGAGAGAATCCTGCGCCGTCGGTAATACGGTGAATTCTGAGTTTTCCCTTCCTTGTTGTTCGTTGCTCTGTTGGTGAGATGATGTGATGATTAGTCTGCATACTTAAAAACGTGCACATGCATGCACGCATGTGAGTGTTGGTGTGTGTGCTGGTATGAGAGCGGAGCGGCGTGGTTGAGCGAGTGGAGTGGAGTGGAGTGGAGTGTGTGCGCGCGTGTGTGTGTATATATATATCGCCCCCGATAAAAAGAGTACGAAGGAAGATATCGCCCCCGATAAAAAGAGTACGAAGGAAGATAGGATTCATCAAACAAGCAGTTGATGGTGACAACTGATATTTCATAATCAAATTCTCTCTCAATCAATATTTTCTTCTGTCAGCTGAAACTCAATAACAAAATAGCATATTGCGTCTCATAAGTCTGTGTCATTTTGTTTCAAAACTTGCAAGAGGCATAAAACCGACGTATTGAGCAACAACCAAACGAGGAACACGTTCAGTGTACAACCCCACGAGTAGCTAAAACCTGGTCGTGGAGTGTGTCGCCTGGAAAGACATTTAATCCATATGGCCACGGAGATTTCGTACATTTCTGGCTGATTGATTACAACAGATTCCTTTGTGTATTGGCTCCATCACTCAATGCCCGGAGATTGCTGCACGTACCTACCTATGTAAACATCGAGCTAGTGTTAATAAACCCCTCAAATATGACAATATATCTCTCCTTTCCTCCTTAACGCCTAGGCACGATCTAAGGGAACCACCCGCTGTGTGCATTTCGCGGTCAAATCAATCAATTGTGAGCGATCCATTGACAAACTCTAGTATGTAATCCCCGTTATGGCGATTACACTCACTGATCAAATGTCACCGTCGACTAGGACGTACATTTCTGAATGTTCATTTTGCATTGTTGTTCGTTTTGGATATAGTGCCTAATGAAAGCAAAATATATTTTTGCTTGACAATCAAATAGTAAATACAGATGAATTATATATAAGTACTTCGTTTAAAGTACAAAAGCACATCTGCATACGTTTAAGCTATACCAAATCTTACTCTTCACGAAATGAACATACTGGATCTATTCAAAAGTCCTCAGGTGAAAGGGAATAGTATTATTCGACATTAAAACTGATATTATTATTAAAATCATATCGACCGCCCTGGTAGCATAGCTCGGCGGTTGTGTCCTTCGTCAACACTGTAAAACTGGGAGCGTGTTGATTAAGATTCAAAATGGATGGTGCCAAAGGTTCCTGAAGACAGATTGGAGACTGCAGGCTCTCAGACATGAGGTTACCAGGTTCTGGCACCAGTGACATTGCTCTCAATCATCACGGCCAATACCAGTCGACATACCTTGTCTAGGTGGTCTGTAATTATATATTTTAATTCTAGTTGGTATTTTCGTTTTGTTAATTGCATTGTTTTTACTTTTCAGTAATTATTTAATTTTATCACCTAATGTATTGATGTATTCTAATAAAACGTAAAAGTATTTGTTGTACCAACAATGTCAGAAACACTTCTTCTAAGCATCTTCATGGTTCAGTGGTTAAAAGTCACGTGTGAATAATACTTACGTCTACATCTGTGACTTTCATATTTATATCCATTGATATTTCCACGAACTTTCCGTGTGCATGAGATTTATTTGTTTCAGTGTTAAATTCAAATTGTAATTGTTAGTCAATTGTTGTCAGTATGAAACTAACTGTTACGCATACGTTTCAAATCGGAAGTCTAGATTCCACATCATCGTCGGATCGAACTAAAGGAATGTTTCATCAGTATTATACAATCCTTATAAATATAAACAAAATCTGAACAACCACCCAAGCATTCCCCGTGTTATTTGCAATGTTATTTCAGAGGACCATCCTAATTTGTAACCAGGAGTTACTGCTGGGCGTTCTGTGTATCTGCTTGAGAAGTTTACATCAGTTACAGGACAGCAAATCTCAGATAAACCTCTAAAAATTCATACCCAGGTCACAGACAAGTTAAAAGGGTCAGTATAGATAATCAACTGTAAACAAAGGTTTTTTAAACATGGAACGTAAAACTAGACAGAGATTAGTAGCTATCTGGATAGACTTTCATCACCGTTGATGTAATTATATGGTGCAAGAAATGAATGACCTTAAAGTATTTAATCATCACATTTCTGACATTGGGCTATTCGTAGTGTGTTTTACAGTTTGATAAAAGTAAAAATGACCATGTTTAGTCGTGTCGAGGTGTTTTTGTTCACGTCACCGAAGAAATGATACAAATTCTGTACACATTGGCATAATGATTGTGGATGTCATGAAGTCTACATGTTTCTATAAATATTTAAAAGAAACATCATTAATTGGACTTGTTCATTTAGGTCAGCCTGGACATTCAGATGTCTCACCCAAAAAATCAAACATATATACCAACAAACATTGGCTTGGCTACAATATCTTTGTGGTGATGTGAAAAACAAATGAGCCATGGATGATTAAATGTTTTCAGAAAAAAAGACGACTTATCTGTACTAGTTATTTATACATAAGCCATTTCCTCCAGACAAAATCGTTTCTAAATCACAAGATGCATTTACGTCCTCATCAGAGAGTGTCTATAAGAAGCAACAGCCTCCAATGAGTCTCGTTAAATATTCCTATCAATTCTACGTCTGGTACGTTTAAGCCAACAAAACCTTTTCTTTTCTATTTTCTTGTATGTATTCTTGAAATTCGTACATATTTTTACTATGAAATCGTATAATATTACAGTCCAACTCCCTCGACGACCCTCGAACACATGCTACTCCCTACCTTCTTCCTTGTACAAATTAACATTGAAACACGGGGCTCCCAGGTACTTGGGTCCTATTTTGATGCAGAATCATGACATGACTGCGATCGAGTTGCAATTTAAAGGTTCCTTAATATGAAGATGACGATGATGATAGGATATTTATATAGCGCACATATCCACGCAACTAGTACATGTTCACTGCGCTTCATGTTCCCTTGATCAACGGATGTCTTTTTTCTGGAGTTCTTCTAACCATCTCAACTCCCTGGGGATTATTCAACTCAGCGAGTTTTCACACAGCCTCATCCTCACCAGGTACCCATTTGCAGCTGGGTGAACTGGGACACAGTATTTTGTCGAATGATTGGCAGAAATCCAATCACATGATAGCCATTCACTGATTTCGTTGAAACTAAGTTATTTTCTGGACACGTTGTCCTTTTGGAAATACATCTGTGTATAACGCTAACGTAAACGGGCAGTTATTTGTATACCTTCAGTCGATTAACTACACCATAATTACAGTACTGTGGTAAAAGTGCCAGTTACCTCGTTAATGCATTCAAACGTTCAGGCTGATCAAACACAGCAAATTACAGTGACATTATTTACGCTACGACAACTTTCATCATGGTAGCGGTGTCACCATTAGGATGCCTCATCAGCTGTGCCCATTATGGCACGTCAGGTTGATTTCCTATGTCACAATGACAGATGACAAATATTTAACCGTTGACAATACCAGATCCTTTTCTTCAGATCATTGATTACATCAATCCCAGACATATATAGGAGACTGTCAAAAGAGATACAAATTCTCTGATATTTGACAATGTTTCTGCAACGATTCTTTGGAAACGATTAATTATGATTTGCTTTTGTATGTCTGTATATTTTGAATATCTACGCTAGGATGTTTGCAAAGTACAAGTACAAGTACAAGCCAAGAAGACGTTTGAGAGTGATATGGGATTGGTTGGTGAAGAAGGGGTAATTGTACCGGTTTCTCGGCTGAGGATGAAGAAGGGTTGATGGTAAGGGCTTGAAGAGTGAGTGGATCAAGAAGTAGGGACACAGGTGGTTTGTTTAACAACAGTGCTCCTTAACTGACGCACTGTAAGCATTCTGCTCAATTCCAGATCTGATCTGAT
>VKKT01000635.1:324836-335266 GCA_008038995.1 Haliotis laevigata | reverse complement strand
CAGACAATCCAGTGACCAACAGCATGAGCATCGAACTGCGCAGTTGGAAACCGATGACATGTGTCAACTAAGGCAGCGAGCCTGAACACCAGATCCCGTTAGTCGCCTCTTATGACAAGCATCATGGGTTACTGAAGATCGCTGGTACTCATGTATGTATTAGAATTAGTCTGTGACTGCACAGTCTCCCATAATCTGTAATCCCTAGTTTCAAACGTGTAATGAAGTGGGTCTATTAAGTGCGGTATGTCGTAATTGTGAGGTGAGAGTTAGATGTTATGGGTTACATGCTGCTGTCTCAAAGACGGAGTGCAACTGTTCCATGGCACTAAAACAAATCACGTACATTTTAGGCAATTTGGCGCATGCTTTTGTTAGTGACGGTCAAACTKAATCTTTTCGAATACAACTGGCGTCATCAACGATATTCCGAGATTGGTTTATATAATATTCACCATTCGCTTGACCTTTTTGTCACAATGGAACTGGTTTAGTCGGATAATAAGAACCGGCTTGTCTCATTTCCTATGTTAATTCAGCCCTAATGCACTCAATAACTGTCATGTTGTCAAAGCCCCGGGCAGTAAACGCATAATACAAACATGAGGGTTAAAAGTTGAACATGGCTCATATAAAGATCTGTTATGTCATATGCAATTAGCCTGCAAATGACAGCTGATCGGCTTATGTCAACCTAATTCTATTGATAATGAATAGCAACAACATCGTTAGGTTCCATCAGCAGGGATATAATAGGTTGTTTACACTGTGTTTGACGTGTCGGAACTGAGTGGACAATAAACGAGATCGGATAACTCGTTTTCAATGCGAGTTAGGACTGTAGAACTTGGATTGGTTTCAGTCATTTAAATATTGGCATGCATAAACTACCCCCACTGTTAACCACAGGGGCGTGTCTCGCTCAGAAATAATATTAGAAAGACATATAGGTGTATAGACCCTACCATATTACGATATAAAGAGATAGTAATAGGGTAGGGTCGATACACCTATATGTCGTTCTAGCTCTGTTTCTAAACGAGACACGTCCCTATGCTGATAACCAATGGAATGGCGTAAATCCTGTTGGAAAATCATTTGGAAGCAACAACACTGTAAATCCCTTTGATCCCCAGTAAGGTGGTCAAACTTTGGTTGTTAGTGGGTTATAACCTAGGTTTTCCTGTCTTAATTTTCATCAGGACGGTTTTATTTCAAAACTGTGATATACTGTCCTTTGTCGAAAAATATTTAAAATGATTACCTTGTTTTCATCGCTTAACGGCTGTAATATTGCCGACGCGATTTAAAATTTAACCCACCTACCTACTCGTTGTCAATGTCTGTAAAAATCTACATGTACAATGCTTCATTTTCTTACCGTTTGGTGTCATTTTTCCCCATGCCCATTACGTACACAAACCAGTCTGAAAGCTGAAGAAAAAAGTATTCTTTTTAACCAAACGGCGAAAGTTGGTCAACATGTAAGTCATAGATATGTATTTCTTCCCTCTGACATGGAGTATGTCAACAATTTCTAAACATGCAATGTTTTCTGTTGGTTTTTATCACGGTTGACGTTTTTCACGTGGCGTAGTGCTATCATTAGCAATATCGTGTTCTTTATTTTCTTTGTACTATTCTCTTACAGTTAAAGTGGGGCGGTGGGGTAGCCTAGTGGTTAAGCGTTGGCTCGTCACGCCGAAGACCCGGGTTCGAACCCCATTTCTGGTGTCCCCCGCCGTAATGTTGCTGGAATATTGCTAAAAGCGGCGTAAAACCAAACTCAGCCAGTCAGTCAGTACAGTTGAAGAAGTTTTTTTCAGTCGTTAAGTCGTTTGTTTGCCAACCGACGAAGCAGATGATCGTGTTTTTACAAATTGTTTCACTTCACCAGACATTAAAGCATCATGTTGCCAACGCATACACTATTTTGAAGGATTTAAAGATTGATCCACGGAAGTGTTCAAGGTAATGTAGTAAAATCAGTAGTTTTTGTCTTTTTTCATTCCTACGACATAACAAACTAGACACTGAATTACACTTTAAGAGAAATATGTATCTGGTGTCTTTACCAGGTTTACAGTTTTTGTTTGAGATAGATTAGTTCATAAAGTGCAATTGTATTCGAAATTTCTCAGAACATCTGGTATGTTTACTGAGCGACTTTTACCCATGCAGGTCCGGGTTAAAATATTGCGGGTGGTCAGGCTCGCTGACTTGGTTGACACATGTCATCGGTTCCCAATTGCACATCAATGCACTACCACTTACTTGAAGTGAGAAAAGGGGCAATTGAATCAATCACATCCTGGGAGCAAACTATCAAGCTTCAATATGGTACAACTGTCTGGAGGTTGAATTTCTAGCTCCACCAGGGCAACAGATGGTCATGGATGGTTGTAAGAAATTGGTCACATATAGATTTGCTGGATGACAGCACCTCTTGTTCCAGATGCTGTTCTTGAGTGCATTTCTTGCAAGTACACAACAGCCTGTAAACTGCCAAGTTCCCAATGCCTTACCAATGGACTGAAATGCACTGTGACATGTCGGAACCAGACTTGTGACAACATGGTATGCGAGGACGATGACATACCGAAGAGTGACAATAATGATGAAGCTGATGTTTATGATGTAGAACAGAGACCAATAAAGAACCCGAAGGTGCTCTCACTTTCTTCGAAACTAAAGAGCTTTCTTCGGAATAAATGAGATGATGAGTTTTTGAAAAAGTTCTATGAACTTACAATTTTGACCCTTATAACATCAGGAAAAACATATGAATAAAAGGTATCAAAGAACACAACTTGATATTAATTAAATTTTTTGAATTAAATTAATTAAATCTTTAAATTTTGACATTTTTTCAAAATGTTGGTGGGTTTTTTTGCGGCCATCTTAGATTTAGCTTCGTGCTGCGTTTGAGCTACCAAACTGACATCATACATTTTTGAGACCATAACAACATGGTATGTAGTATCCTTGGTCTCTGTTAATCAGTGGTTTGTGGCGGCGGATTTCGATGGAAATGTTGTTGTTAATGTTACTCTGCTGTTGTCAAAACATACTGTGTATATATACTCCTGTTCATCTGGTTGTATTCACTTTTAGCTTGATAACGATGTAAGAATCTACATCGAAACGTCGCACTATGCAATAAATAAGACGTTGTCACGCTGCTTATTGCCGACGTCTTTGTCAATAATACTGTCACCATGAACACATGGGTAATTATTTGCCTGATGTCTTTGACCAACACTGAACCCAATGAAGTCATTACAACTTTCTAATCTTTAGTGAGTGTAGTTTTACGCCCCACTCAGCAATATTCCAGCTATATGTCGACGATCTGTGAATAATCGAGTCTGGACCAGACAGTCCAGGGATCAAAATCAAGAGCATCGATCTGCGCAATTGGGAACCGATGACATGTGTCAACCCATTTAGCGACCCTGACCACCCGATCCCGTTAGTCGCCTGTTACGACAAGCATGGGTTACTGAAGATCAATTATAGCCCGGACCATTACGGGTCCTTTCTAATCTTTAGCACAGGACAATAGAATAGAGTTAGTATTACGTGTATCCATGTTATGAATACGTTCCGAGGAAATGAAAATTGTAAATGCTGTAAAGCCTGAATGTATATGGATATTTCCATCTAACGCAAAGATAGACACCCTTTGTCCATGAGCAAGATGTGACACAAGCACAGAACATAATTCAAAAGAGACCACGAAACCACAGGAAGCCTTTGTGTTGCTTTTGTACACTTATTCGTGATTGATGGATTCAAATCAAAGCTGAAAGGTGTTGATATTGCTGGATCTAATAACACACTCTCAGCCGTTACCACTCCAGAGTATATTGAAATGTGTCATCTTGTAACCTCGCGTACGTCTAAGTGGGAGCGCCGCTACACTGGGACTTCACTCAATTCATATTAGTCTGAACAATCTTCATAGTCTGGTTGTTAGAGCGTCTGTCCGTTGAGTGGAAGGAAAGCAGACGATTCGATCCTACGGCTGTGTCTTAACGCAATACGTCAAACGTCGTAATTGTGGTAACGCTTAGGGTTCGGCATTAGTGGGGATGAAATTAGGGGTCAGTGAGTGGGTGAGTGAATATTGCCTAACACTGCATCAGCAATTTTGCAGCTATTCACGGCGAGAAATATTATTTGTTTCAAAGTATAGTAGATCATAGAAGTGATGATGAAATTCAGTTAAATTACTGTCAATCATCACATTCAAAAGTAAACATTGACTGTTGATATAACAACCTAGATGATGCAACATAGTTTGACTTCATCTAACTATGCTCAAAATCGGTGGTTAGAAACGGTTGCATAAATGTCAGATAAGGTTTAAACATTGTCATACAAAACGCTGTGTGATAAGAGCAAAACCAAAACTTTCAAGCAGAATGTGCTTGTTTGTTATTTGACAATAAGAAGGTATGTAAAATCGTGTATCTTCACTTTTTGCTAAGGATCGGTCTTATGTTTCTGAGTGAGTATCCAGGTTGAACTGCAGTATGATATGACATTGGGCTGACACTATGAACCTGACATGAGTTGATACACATACACGCAGCGACACTGTCACATAAATGCCTGTTGTGAATTTTATTTTCAAGTCAAAACATTGATTACACAACAGTCTCGTTTCCTGTTGACTGGGTACCGTCCTATTGCGCATCTTAGTACAATTACCAGTCCAGAATTTTGAGACCAATTCATTTAACTGGATATATAATATTATTATCAATCAGTATTATTTGACACATCTAAGCACTTGTATATTGCAGCACTACGCTCCTTCTAACCCTTGCAAACGTGGTGCAGCGTGCTCTGACGTACAGCGAGCTCTGACAAACGGAAACCTGGAAATAGTGGAAATCTCAAAACGAGGCTCTCCCAGTAGAAAGGTTTGGCAGTCTGGTACGGACTTGATATTATATCAATCACATTGTGCGTTACAGAACTACACCGAAAAAGCGCACAAACATACATACCATGTGTAAAAAGTGAGCCAGATGCATTATCCATCAGTTTACGACCTCATCAAACAGGTGCAGTCTCTGATGTCTTAGTTAAGGTCATGCTGCCTACACCTCGCCATAAAATATAGAAATACGATGTTATTAAAGTTTAAAATTAGAATTCATTTGTAAATACCATTTTCATATGAAACAGAAAAGTGGAATTCAGCGTAACTATGGTTGTTTGTGATGTCTATTTTCACTTTCACACGAGAAAATTCGGATCGGCTGAAAGTAGGTCAGTGTCTGAATAGGTAAATGAGACTTACGTTTCGGTTTGTGTATATACCAGCTGAAAGAGTATTGTAAAGAAGATATGCCATGTTCTTGGAAGTGGAAAGCTAATACATACTGTCAATGTTTGAGCATTTGTTTTCTTGAGATAATTTATTCAGATAACAGACAGTACAGCTATTTGCTGTTGGTGACGTTTCATTGACAATTTCTATTTAGATTATGAAATTTCATATATAATCTAGAAACTATTCTTTCAAAAATGAGATTCCTAAAACACAGAGAGACTTAAGTCAAAACCAGAAGCAAATGCCCTTGGACTCAAAGGATTGAAGCGAATGTAACGGAATGTTTGCCGGTTATGTACGCCTAGATAATGATGATATATACTTAGCAAGTACTAAGTGACAAGATGTTATGGCAGGGGATGATACTATTGAATGGTGGATGCAAAGGATAAGGCCTTTTTACTTTACTTTTTACCAGGGCCCCGTTTGACAAAGCTCTCGTAAACCTAAGATCTCGTAACTATTCTCGTAGCACTCGTGCCCCCTATACTGTAACATAGGAGGTACGAACCCTACGAGAAAAGTTACAAGATCTTAGGGTTACGAGAGCTTTGTGAAACGGGACCCTGGTGTCATCATTTCAAACTTATTTCACAGTCATTTTGATATATTTCACCATAGGAATCTCTTTCGTCATATAATTGATTCTGGTTATTTTCTGGTTTTGATATTTTAATATCTTCCGTGCTTATCACGTTTTTCCGAGTTATATAAACAAGTTAGAAGAAATTCAAATGGTTACTGAGTGAAGGAAAGGTCATCAAAAACATGAAGGTCATACAATATCTTGCAGAATCGTTGTAAAATTGGTTGCACATGGTTCACTTTAGTGCATGCCGTCCTTCAAAGCCCTACCGTAGATACGTATTGCTTGTGAATGTCGGTATTTTGTTTAACACCAATTCGATTATTCATGCAACAATGTTGTTTCTTTCTCGAATGTTAGAAATATATAGATAATCTTACTCTCGTGTCTTCTGATATCAATTATATCAACGCATGTTGATATAATTGATATCAGTAGACACGAGGGTGAGATTCTATTTATCATAAAAAATCCTTCGTCATTAGTTTGCAATGAAGTGTACATTTCTGAACACTGTACTAACATCAGACTTGCAGTGCAGCGATGTCATTGCATTGTGACGTCATCAAGTTGTGACGTCATAGCATTGTCAGGGCATTGTGCGCCAGGCTCGCTGACTTGGTTGACACGTGTCATCGGTTCCAAAGTGTGCAGATCTATGCGCATGCTCTTGATCACTGGATTGTCTGGTCCAGACTCGATTATTTACAGACCGCCGCCATATATCTGGAATATTGCGGCGTAAAACTAAACTCAATCACTCACTTACTCAGGGCATTGTACAAAATCTACTGTCAAAACGATATCTCCTAGGAGATATCATATGATCTCACACAAGTGATATCTCCTGTGGAACACAGTTTTGGATGATAAATGTTGTTACCAATCTGTCATTTTAGACATTAAGAACATAGTTTAGTAACAATAGAGGAGTAGCACAATTTTTTCCGAAGAATACTATATAAATTCGTAAACACATTCATCTTTGTAGGAAATGTAAGGAAACAAATCTAATATTTTAAACATTTGATAAGCTTTATTACTTTCAAACACGTATTACATATCACTAGCTACTTCTCAACAGTATCACGTTTAACTATGCATCTTGGTAAACCTTACCTTATGAAAGACAAGAACTATATACAACGTCTCACATTTCTGTCTACTAAACTGAATAATATCAAAATAACTTTTACATGCTCTGCGGGGCTGTCAGATGAGATATGATCAGATTGCATCACTTGTACACCTCACAAAACGTGCACTTGAAGGTTAACCTGTCCTGCCCACAGTAAATAGTCTGGGCGATCAAATTGTTCACGTGCTAGCCGAATGTCGGACCCGTTAGTCTACGACAGGCATGGGTAGTTACTGAAGATTAATTCTAATCCGGATCTTCACTGGAAAGATATTATATAAACTCCGAAGTACTAAATGCCCCGATTTTATTTCATATTTTGTACAGCCATGAAATGGCTCTGAAGCATCATGAGAATGTTCCAACTAAAACAGATATATTCCTGAAACTAACTCCATATTTGATTATTTAATATTTTTTACATCTGTCTGTGCATCTGATTGCCGATTTCATTACATAGATGAGACGGCTGGGGTTATGAGAATATTCAAATTACATACTGTAGTATCAGTGAAATTCGTAATTAATTGGACTAACTTACAACCGTCCTTAGGCTCAGGACATCACGTGAGTAAAAGCGTGAGATATGTTTCACGTGGATTTTAAAAGTATTCCGATTATAGCACGGCATGTGATACATGGAGGAGTGAAGACACATGCAGTACATATTCCAAGGGCAAATATTACTTATACATATACTTTAAGACCGCAGTTATGTTTTAGATGTTAAAGCACGTCTTTTTCTGTTTTAGAGTTTTAAACATCGAACAGAATACGCGAATCTATGTAACATCCAAGTTGCGCAGTCTATGTAACTAGTCAGTGATGAATTTCATTACGTACTAAGTATGGTGATTGACCTTCCGTTGTTGGCGATCTACAGTCCAGTTTTATATTGTTTTGTTCTGAAGAAATATTACTTTATGGTTCACTGTACGTAAGTGCCAAAGCATTCAATGTAAATTTAAACCTATATTATTTTTAATCGCAGTATATATGTTCTTTTAGTTTGTGGCTAGATTATCTAAACTTGCTAATAGCCGAAGGCATGGTGTAAATCCAACTACGGTCCATGCAGGTACTGAAAGTCCCCATGGTCCCAAGCATGGCAATTTACCTTCAGTTGTTTGCAATCTATAGCCTGTTTTTATATTGCATTGCCATCTATAGCTAAACTGTTTTAGATTTAACATGACAACTTCTCAGATATAGCAAATTATCGGTGTGCTAATAGTCATTGGGGGTATTGCAAAAGATGTTGGTTATTGTCCAAAGACTATCTGCCGATTGGCCAGAGCACATCACCACACTGATAACTTTATGGATCGTAAACGTTCAGGTCGACCACGAGTGATTCCTTGGGCGGATACTGCCATTCTCAGAAACTAAAGACTTCATCCGTTCATGTCAAGTGGCTTTTAGGTCAGCAATCGCCCCGGTATAAACCAGAAGACCTATTATCACATGTCCGGTGTTATCCCCAGATCATAAATCAGCATGACTATCATGGTGTCAAGCTCGACGTCACTGGAATTTGAACTCATTGAGAAGGGTCGATTTCTTTTGGTCATGACTGACGGCCTAGCTCGCGTTTGGCGCCACAGAATCACTGCATGGGAATATGTTGGAGCAAATGTCGCTTGGAGGCGTTCATTGATAGTGAATGGGTGCTTCTTACATGATTGTGAACATGACCTTGTGGCGACCCGACGACGGTACGTCACTCACATTATAGACATGGTTGTACCACATTTTGATGACCATCCTCTACACACAAGGCCATTCTTAATGGACAACTAAGCTCGTCCTCGTCAACAGGTAGTAGTAAAATACGTCAGAAGGATCCTAAAGTATATAAACTATTGATGCACTAGAACAAGCATGAACTAGAATGAAGCGCAATACCTCAACGTCAGAGTCAACGTCTTACAGTCAATGTTGCAATCGGTTGAGGTTGCACCAGATATTGACATTGTGTTAGAACCATCAAAAGTAAAGCACAGAAAAATACGTACTATTAGGACCACTAATACGTGTACGTTCCAAACGTACTTCGTAACACGCATTTCGACTAAAACATCCAGTGGTAAGGACTAATCATAGTTCGTTATACCCGTGAAGATCCAGGTTAGAATTGATCTTCAGCAACCCATGCTTGTCGTATAATGCGACTAACGGGATCGGGTGATCAGGTCTCTGACTTGGTTGACACATGTCATCGTATCCCAATTGTGTAAATCGATGTTCATGCTGTTGATCACTGGATTGTATGGTCCAGACTGGATGTGTGACGTTAAACAACAACCAACCCACCATAGATCGTTATATACGTCTGTTCCTTACAAGCGTGTTCGTCCGAAACTTTACTGTAACACGAACAGACACAGATTGCCATCTCGTCAGGATAAGTATTTCAATGTCAAAACAGTAAGAAATCTTGTTAGCGTCAGTTATCATTTAATGTTTGCATTTTTAAAAGAATTAGAATTGATACATGAATAATCAAATATGATTTATAAATAGATAAATATTTAAAAATTGGTAGTTTAATTGAGCAGCTGCGAAAGTGAGTGTCTGTATCCTCACAGGGGGTTGACGTATTGTAAAATTATTGTCCTCCTGTGGGGATAAACAAGTCCCAAAACATTCAAAGTAATTTTAAACATACCCCTATTTTTAATCGTAGAATAAATATAGCTAAATTGTCTAAATTTTCTGACAGATGAAGTGATGGTGTAAATCCAGCAAGGGTCCATGCGGACAACTGCAGAAAGCTAAGCTCGTCCTCGTCAAGAGGTGGTAGTAAAATACATCAGAAGGATCCTCCAGTATGAACATTTTGATGCACTTGAACAAGCCTTCCATCATGAAAGAATCGCAATACCTCAACATCAAAGTCAACGTCTTACAGTGAGTGAGTTGGGTTTCACGCCGCTTTTAGCAATATTCCAGCAATATCACGGCGGGGAACACCAGAAATGGGCTTCACATATTGTACCCATATGGGGAATCGAATCCGGGTCTTCGGCGTGACGGGCGAACGCTTTAACCACTAGGCTACCCAGCGCCCCCATCGTCTAACAGAGGATCAGAGATGCATTGCATTTGGTTGAGGTTGCACCAGATATTGACATTGTGTTCTAACCATAACAAATATACAGAGACTACGTACTACTATGACCACTACTTTGAGATCGTTATAAACGTACTACGTAACACACACTGCGACTAAAATATACAGTGGTAAGGACTAAGCATAGTGAAGATCCAGACCGCCTCCGTGGTGTAGTGATTAGAGCGTCCGCCCAGAGAGCAGAAGGTCGAGGGTTCGATCCCCGACCGCGTCATGCCAAAAGACG